>VXAU01000105.1:0-22451 GCA_013399695.1 Formicarius rufipectus | reverse complement strand
CCATGATGACAGGAAAAAACCCAAAGTGTTTGTTGTCACCATGCCTTGCTTTGGTTTTGTGTAGTATGTATTATAGGAAGGGTTGAGACCCTGAATAGGCTGTCTGAATAATGTAGATCTCCACCTTACTGGATTCTTGTCCATGATATGGAATTTTCACACCTTTTTGTGATACCACTGCATTTTGTGAAACAGTCCTGTTTCCACACTAGAAGAGATACATAAGTTCCTATCTGATGACAGAAGAATACTTGCTATAGTAATATTGCAGCCATTTGTTTTTGTAGTTGAAGTAAAAATCCAAGAGCTGCAGCTCATATTTTATATAATTAATGATGCCTCAGTTTGTTTTTCTTTTGTTTGTTTTAATTTTAACACCCAACATCAAACTGAACTCTAAACAGTTTGTTTTATTTGTGTGAAACAAGTGAGGCAAGGGGAAGTCCTGTGTTCACTGAAGGTTAGTTAAAATGCTGGGAGAACACATGGTATACAAGTTTCACTGCACCTAAAAACAAAACATAATGTCTGGCATGTTTTTAAGAAGGACATATTGTGGCTTAGTTATAAGATTTCTAGTCTTGTTTGAAAAACTCTGATAAAAATTTTTCACTTAGTATTTATTGTAGTTGTTAGGGAAAAGTGTACGTAATCTGACCACTGAAAGTGGATAGTGGATTAAAAAATGTCATTCTTTGTTAGCTTTCTGCCAAAATTCTATCTAAATTGCCGTGTGTCTTCTGAATATACAGAGCTACTGTTCTTCCAACCCTAAGGATCAATTCAGATTCTTTGGCATTTTAGCCTTGATTAATTTTTTCATCCTCTGTTGATACCCTATGGTTCTTTCAAGACCCTTCTTATTTGTGTGATCTGGCAGGAGAGTTGTTACATTTATCCCAATTGTCTACACCTGATAGTTAAATCTACAATTTGAAAAGATAAAACAAATTCCATTACATCTCATTTTGCTACACAAGATATTCTAAGGAGAAAACTACCCATTTGCTACCTTCAGCTAATTTCCTGATTGTACTCAAAATCACAAAATATTTCACTTTTTTTCCCCTTGAATGATCATGCTGCAGTTTCCCTGTTTTATCTGTCATTGTGCCTTACAGACATACCTATTCTCATGGACTGCAGTAATGAAGATTAGGCAGACACTGTTCAAGATTAACTTTTGGATTTTGTTTCTGAAGAAAATTCCTGGCACTGAAATAGTTCTCCCATTTTATCAGAGCAGGCAGTTAATCACTTATGGGCTACAGGGGCTGCTTTCACTGTTTGTTTGCTCCTTGGCCACTTCTTGTTGCTGGGGATGTTTCAGCATATTGCATCATCCTGTCCAGAGCTCATGCAGAAGTGTTGGTAATTCATCTTAACGTTTTCCCATGTCAGCTGAGGTTGCAAACCAAACTAACATCATTTTTCAAGATGCCACTTTAGGTGGCAAAGAACTGAATCCTGTAGTCCTTAGCCAAAAACAAAAAATCATATTAGCTGATTTAACAGTGTTGAATCAGACCCAACTGTCTATAGAATTAAATTTTTGTGACACCACTGATTTTAGTGACTTTAGTTATTTTCTGCCAATATTAAGAATGAACTATGTTACACTGTAGATTGCTTTTTATATGCTTGTAATATCTGAATTGTAATTTAAGTTGTGAAACTTTACATGCTTATGTACTGATTCTAATTCTATAACTGACCTGGAAATGTTACAAGTAGTAACACTTTTTACTTATATTTGTGGTAAGAGATCCAGCCTTGAGTGCTTTTCCCTGTCTAGGGGTTGTGTATGGGATTTTCTTTGACCTGAAGTCCTAAGGTAACCAGAATTATGACTGAGTTGTTTGACAGAGCAAGGAGCTAGAAGATAATGATTGCCTTCAAAATTCATGAAATAAAGTAGCTAAACAATGAAAATGTTTTTATGCTCCAGGGAGCTTAGTACTCAGTGTCAAGTCATTCCTATTTTTTACCACAGAATTCATAAAGAGATATTAATAATGACCTAAAATTTTTCGATCATGTGCTTTATTAGAAATTAGAGGATGTAACCCCCAGTAAAGCATGCTCTTATCATTTGATTCTTTATTCCCTTGAATAAGGCTTGTTTACTAAAAACTGTGCTGCTCTTTCAGTGGTATCTGTTGATCTAATAAGGTATTACCACTCTGTATAAACTTTGCCTTGCTTTATTAGATTACAGTTAAAAATATTAATCAGTCATGAGACACAAATCTATAGTAGATCATTAGTTTCTGCTCAGAGCTATTTGTTATATGGTTAAGATGGGCTTCTCTAGGTGAAAAGAGACAAGTTGTTTTTAGAGGAGTTATTACTGTTAGAATTCCTATTAAAAGTGTAACTGATACAACTGACAGTCACAGTTACTACAAAATATAGCTGCTTAATTTAAAGTAAAAGCTATGAGAATGCAGGAAATGCCCCCATAACTACGGTAAAAGAAATGTCTTTTTAGAGGTACTTGTCTTCCACTCCCATAATGTCACAAGCATTAATAAATCTTTTCTCACATGGTTGGCAGAATGATGACCCCCACTTTACAGATTAGTAAAACTGGAAAGGTCAGAAAATTTAGGAGCTCATTCTGGCAGGCTGCACTACAGTTATCAATTTTGTTTGGAGACAGTGGTTTTGAGTCATTTCACAGATTTTTATTTTTATTTTATTTTTTCCCCCAACTTATTGTTGTAGGCTTAGTTTGAAGAGAAGTTTTGGGGTGCACAACTAGATACCTTCTAGTTTAGCCTGTCCAAAAAGGAGTTGTTTGACTGTCTTAGTGAAATCACAGGTTACTGTAGGATTGAATACGTCATTGAAATGGCTTGAAACAGCCAGCTGCTTTCAATGGGTTTAGGCAGAGTCTATTTGCTGAGCTACCCCCTCTTATCCTGTAGGTTCTTGTGTTTCTGCTGCCAGTCATTTGTCCAGAGGGCTGATTTGACCTGGCACTAGTGGGGTTCCACAGAGCTGCATCTTGGGCCCTGTGCTCTTCAACATCTTCATAAGTGACTTGGATGCAGGACTGGGAGGGATACTAAGCAAGTTTGCAGATGATGCAAAACTGGAAGGAGCTGTTGATTTCCTCAAAGGCAGGGAGACCCTGCAGAGAGACCTTAACAAATTAGAGGGCTGGACCATCACCAACCTCACCACCCACATGAAGTTCAACAATGGGAAGTGCCAGATTCTACATCTGGGATGGGGCAACCCTGGATGTTTGTTACAGACTGGGGAATGAGATGTGGGAAATCAGTGCCATGGAAAGGGACCTGGGGGTCCTGGTCGATGGCAAGTTGAATGTGAGTCAGCAGTGCCCTGGCAGCCAGGAGGGCCAACCGTGTCCTGGGGGGCATTAGGCAAAGCATCACCAGCCTGTTGAGGGAGGGGATTTTCCCACTCTGCAGTGGGTTGGCCTCACCTTGAATATTGTGTGCAGTTTTGGGAGCAACAATGTAGGAAAGACATTGAGCTATAAGAGCGTGTCCAAAGAAGGGCAATGGAGATGGTGAAGGGCCTTGAGGGAAAGCCATATGAGGAGCAGCTGAGGTCACTTGGTGTGTTCATCCTGGAGAAGATTGAAAGGAGACCTCATTGCACTTACAACTTGCTCAGGAGGGGAAGAGAAGGGGAAGAGAAGAACTGCTCTCTTCTCTGTGGTGACCGGTGACAGGACCTGAGGGAATGGCCTGCAGTTGTGTCAGGCGAGGTTTAGGTTCGATATTAGACAGAGGTTCTTCACCCAGAGGATTGTTGGGCACTGGAACAGGCTCCCCAGGGAAGTGGTCACAGCACCAAGCCTGACAGAGTTCAAGAAGTGCTTGGATGATGCTCTCAGGTACATGATGTGACTCTTGGGGATGGTCCTGCGCGGGGCTAAGCATTGGACTCAGTGATCCTTGTAGGTCTCTTCCAACTCAGCATATTCTATGACTGCCAAGGCCTTGCACCACTGTAACTCAGCCTGAAGCTTGTTTCCCTGAAATAAGTCTTGAACATTTAATGCATTTTGGTCAAATCTTCTACCACAGATATTTAAAAAATTGTAATATTTACATGTGATATGTGAGCCAGTGGTTTGAAGGAGGGTCAAGACCAGCTGTGTAAGATGTGCAGCAGAAATATGTTCTAAATTTTCTGTGTTTCAGATAATTGCAGCAAACACCAGTGCAAGTCATGTTCTGGGGTGTATTTTCTTATCTTCTATTAGCTTTGTTTTGGAAAATATTTAGGGCAGGATCTTGATTCTGTTTTCATACTTGAAGTTGTTGCTGGCTAAAAAGTAGCAAGGAGGAGTTCCTTTGGCCACTATATATAGATCAGAGGCCTTTATTGTGCCCAATTTTGAAACATATGTTTGTTTTGTTTGGTCTCTGTTGGGCAAGTTGGTTACTTAAAATATTCACAAGGTGGTATAATTGTTCCTCTTAACTCATCAGATACAACAGACAGATAAACTTCCCTGATTTTGGTTGTGTTCCAAGCAAAGCTCAATGGGCTGACTATCTTAAAAACAAGTGCAAAATGCACTGAAAGCAGAAAGTTAGGTTGATACCTGGGGTTTCTGACAGGAAAGCAATGTGGAAGTGGCAAACCTTTACTTTTATGGACCTGTTATTTTGAGGGGCATCAAACAAAGCAGCACTGCTTTTCCACAGGCACCAAACAGGTATACAGTATTCTGAAGGTGTATAAAATGCTGAAAAGCCTGAGTTTCATTTTCTGCATACTTTAGCCAAGGCATATTAACATCTCATTAGAAAAATGTGTGAACTGAAAATGAAATCTATGAAGTCTGCATAATAGAATCTCTTAGTAGATGGTCCCAATCAGTTGCAAGCGAGGAGTGGGAAAGCACTTTGTGAATGAAATCATTCAAGTATGTGACATCCTTCCTCTTGTATTTAATATAACTTTGAGGACAAAATTGCTGGGCTCAGTAATACTGAAATTAAGAAATCTATACCTAAGGCAGGAAAAAGGAGTCCGTTTTTTACAAAATCATTGTGATGTACCTCTAAAGTGCTATGTATAGAAAAAGTTTCAAAATACACCATTTCTATTTTCTACTACTGCCTGTACAGAAATGTAAGTAGAGCAGATTTTTCCACTTGGTAAGGAGATCCAAAAGTCCTAATGTTTCAGAGAAATCTAATAAATTAATAAATTATCATGAAGTGTCACCTATCCCCTCCCCAAGAGTGATAACAGCATGATGGTTTGGACTGTAACAACATGTAGGATCAGGGTATTTTAAGAAAGTGTATTTGGTCCAACAGATGGCTTACTGAAAACCTCAAGGACAGAACTAACACACACTATCTGAATTTGTTCCTCCAAGTGAGTGTTTGTTCTCAAAACTTAAAAGAGTAAATTAGTTATGGAAATTATTTAAGTGGTATGTGGAAGCTAGTTTGGGTAACAGTAGATTTTGAGTTTTTCTGAAGAACAAGTTTAGAGGTTTTCTGCTGCACTAAGATAAATATTCAAAGGATTGAGTGGTTTAAAAGTATCTGTAATCGCTGGATGTTTCTATCCCTGTTAAGCATAAGACGTGGTTAGTCATCCTTTCTTAAGTTTTACTGTCATATGTGCTGTAAATATTTTGATAGTACATCTGGGTAAAGCACTCTTTTGAGGATCATAAGCAACTGACTTCAGTTTTGTATTGATGCCATTATGACATCTAAATGCCATTGTGACAGCTAAATAACTTTATGTCGTTGACCTTTTTCAAAGATATTTAGGGTTGGAATGCTGTTGGAATAATTCCTTGATTAATACCATGCAGAAATGGAAATTGATCAGAAAGTGTGCACCAGCCTCAAGTAGTTCAGTTTAGAAATTCAGTTTAGATCATTATTTATTGTCAGAAAAACAGAATTAGCTAGAAGCAAGACATGTCTCCACATGTGGAGTGTGGTTCTGGTTTGATTGTGTCCACTGCCCTGTTGTTGCTATTCTTGTTCTTCAGTGCTTCTGTTTCGGATCTTTCTACTTCTCCAATGCAGAGACTTTGTTCTAGTAACCTGAATGGTAGTTAATAAAGCTTGATATTCAATGGAAATTGAATTGGAAAAATTTATAAAAGCAACGAAGAGTGGTTAATTTACATTGTTAGACAGAGAAATGTTTTATTGTTATCACCTGTGTTTTGTTGTTTCCTTGTCCTGGAATTTTGTGTGTGGGGCTAAATGAAAGGATAAAAATTATTTACATTTGCTGATGCTAATCCAAGACAAAGATATTACTTTTTGCCTTTCCATTCTGCTTTCAGAATAGGGCCATTTTCCTGTTTCTTGGTTGTTGCCTCTGCAAGGATGAGCGAGACTGATTATCTGTACTAGCCTTCTATGAATCCAAGTGATGTGGCTCTTAGCTCCATTCAAGTTGCTCTTGGCTTTCTGCCAGCTCTAGGTCTCTTGATATTTAATTTCATATTGAAGGGAAGAATAGAACAGAAGGTACTGATAATCTGTCATGCTTTAGAATTGCTGTTGCTTTCAGATATGCTCAGAGAAGTTTCAGCTCTTTGAATGGCAGTAGTTGTTTCCTTTGGTACCGTATATTGATTTGAGCTCTTCGCCTCTGAAGGTATTGTCCTGGGTACCCCTCTGACATGAGGTCATATTCACTGTTCTAATTCTTCTCTTCAAAGCATCTAGCAGCAATATGTCCAAGAAGGCAGTGCTTTGCTGTAGTATCCAATTGACATAAATTCTGCAATAGATCATGACAAAAACATCAAATCTCTTAAGAGGACAGTTGATGCACTTTATTGCTGACATGGTTTTGGACAACTGCAGATTCACTGCCTCTAAGATCCTAGTAAAAAACTCACTTCCCTTTTAAATTATTTCTTTTGTGTCAGTGTGGAATAAAAAGAAATTCTAAATGTGTGCTCTTGTCTTACTTCCAAGAAAAAATACAATAGCAACATAAGCAACATATTAACAATGCTCCTAATGTGTTCATCATCCTAATGATGAACCTGGCATCATACCTGAGTAGACAAACTAAAACGCACAGAAATCATCCAGGATATAAAGCAAGTCAAGACCTATTTCACATCTTTTAAAAGAAGGTGCAGAAAAACTGTTCTGTCTTCTGTAGATGTTGCAATTCTAAGCACTCCAGTAGTTGGTTATAAAAAAAGTAAACTCAAGAATTTGTTAAACTTTGGGACTAAACCCATAGTCTTTGACCAAACAATTCACTGCAGTTCACTGGTTCCGTGCTCTGCACAACCAAACTGCTGTGTGTTGCAACTTGTGGTTCAGTTCTTCTAGTCCTGTTTTGATACCTTTTGGGCCCACAACTTGGTACTCTGAATGCAAACTGTGCAGCTTTGTGCTCCTCTTGCATGGCATTTGGATTGGAGAGCACTCACAGAGATCAAGTGCTGATGTTCAAATATAAGCTCAATTAAAGCAGAACTAGTCTCATAGTACAAAAATTGCTAAATAGAACTTACCCAGAAAATGAAAAGTATCCTTCCCACTTACTGGTTAGTGATGCAGTAAAATTGACAAGCAAGTGGTTCTCTAAAGTTTTTTTTGTTTGTTTGTTATTTACGTATATTATGGTCTTTACATAAGAGTTGTAATGTATAATGTAGGGTCATATAATGCTAACAGTATCTATGGGCCGTATTCTGCCTCAGCTCATGAGGGTGAAGTAAGAATTTGCAGAAGGTTGGGGTCATTCTGTGGTGAATACATGTATTTCCTCTGACCTGAACATATTATCTGAAAGCTTAGAAATCTTTGCATGGGTCCTTGACTTTTTTTTCTTCATTATTTTCTGTTTACTTAGGTTGTTTTTTTATTTATTTCTGCATATCTGCCACTACATGCTTCTAGCACCTTTTTGTTCCACAGCTGACTTAATTTTAATAATAAAAGATGCTAGGCACTACAAAAGGAGCAATATATGAAATATAGGTGGATAGGCAGGCAACAAAACAAGAGCTTACAAAAAAAAAAGTGAAGGAATGTTATCAGCAAACAAATAACAAGTCCCAGCTCATCTGACTTTTTATAAAACGTATTTATTTCTTTTAGACTTTGCTCAATGTTTATCAGTTTCACCAGCCTTGAAATAGGAACAATTGCTTTGAGAAATGGATTCAGGTTATTTAGTTTTGCTCTACTCTGTAAGCAGCAATGTGTCTTCTGATGAAATACTGTTTTGTAACTTCAAGGAGAATCCTCAGTAAATTATGACCTAGGCCCTCTTCATCCCATGAAACAGTGTCAAGTGGGTGGTTTTCTAGCAGATCAATACTTTCCAAAACAAAATAGCGTCATTAGAGGAATATGGAGTGAAAGTTGTAGCTGCTTTGTTCTTGCAGCACCAAGGTTAGTGTAGTCTAGACCTCATTTGGTAGAAACTGGAATTTGGATCAAAACTGTCAGCTCAGGCATAAATAATTTATTTTCCCATGCTCATAACCACTTACATTAAATTCTTACTGTATGTGTGAAAGTATTTGTTGAGTGGTGGTTTGACATGGTCATGGCATGTGCATGTCACAAGTTCTGAGCAGTATGGGTGAACACTTCAAAAAGAAAGCTGGTATGAGAACTGATACAAACTGTGGCATGTCTAGTGAAATACTCATAGGGACTATTATACAGCAGCTGTTTAGGCAGAGAATTTGTCAGGTATTCAGTGTACCCTGAGCTCTCCCATCTATCCCTTTTGAGCCTGTAATGTGTTAAGGGTGAATGAGCTTGCATTCAATGCGTGTTTAAGAAGTACTAGGCAGCCGAATGTTTTAGTCTGTTACAGTTACTGCTTCTCAGTTAATCACAATTACCAACTTTGACTGGACTTGATGAACAGGCTTTGTTCAAGAAATTTCATGTTTGGGAGATAACTTGGAGCTATGCCACAAATACAATTCAAACCGCACCCAAACATCCTCTTGTGCCCACTCTGCCTCAATAAATCTCAACATTAGCAGAGCCTAGCCATGTTTATGTATATTTTTCCTTTTATTCTTCCTCTTTTTGTTTTTATTTTATTTGTAGGTCTTACTTTGCTGAGAGTTTAATATTTGTCATTTGTGAGATTGTAGTGTAAATTATGCACATGTGCATGACTACAGGGACCTCAGTGCTTTTGCAATTAAGAGCATGAAGGTCAGGACTTCACTGTTTAATCTTTCAGTTCTTCTAGGAAACAAGATTTTGCAGAGGAACACCATCATATGAACAAACAGTAATAAAAAAAATATTTACTCCTAAAAAAGTGAGCTTGGGCCTTCATCCAGTTTTTGACACTTATCAGCAATGTCTTTGCAAACTGACAGTGTGCTGGATTGTTTCTGAATTTAGCTGGCACAGGAGACATTTTGAAGTCTGCATTCTTGTTGGGATTCCAAATGTTAGAAAAGCAAATAATCTGAAAAAGGGAAAATTAAAAAAAGGTAACTGCAAGAGAGTTGAAGAATGTGATCCTAGATGTTTGTGATATTGTTTGTAAACATGACCAATCCCATTTATTATGCAAGATAAACATGTCTAAATGCACAGGTTTTAGGTTTCTTATTTTTGATGCGAAGCTGCACATATTTGTTTTACTTTGTTCCATCTTACTATTCCTTATGTTGTCTGAGTAGTTCTGTACTGACAACATCAATATTTAGAGTTGTCTTTGGTTTGGGAGTCTACCCTTTCAATTCATTTTTATATTATGAAATATTGAAGTTTTGAATGACATAATCTTTCAGCTGAAAGAGGAAAAATCATTGCTGGTAGTAAATGGATACAGCTATACTGCTATTGCTGAAATAATACCTTCTTATGGGACACACACGCACATACCAGAATGACTTTGGTCCAATATTATTTTTTTCCTACATTAGTAGGATTACATTTAGAACCATAGTTTTTTTCTTCTACATAATACTGCTAGATATTCTCAGCAATTGAAAATCAGTAACACTGTAAATGAGCATATACTCAATGTGTATTCCTTTGGACCTTTAAATCCTGCTTTCAGCATAAAGAAAGATTGTTGGTGTAGTAAATTAAAACTGCCTTACTGCAGCTATTTTGTCCAATGTTCTATCACAGACCCTTATTAATATTTTATCCCCTTTAATATCATTACATGATGCAGGCTTAATTTAAATAGATTTGACGGGTCTCTTGGTTGGCTTGACAACCAGAGGGAGAAATTAATGTTCTGCATTTAATCTCAGCTCAAGGTGCTAAATTATTTTGGAGGTTGAAGCTGTCATGCATATCATGGTAAATTATTGAATGTAATAACTATTAGCCCAATGTCGATTTATAGGGGTTTTTTTAAATTTTTATTTTTATTTTTTACTTCATGCATCTTCAGCTAATTTTGAAGGGAACATCCTAAGTGTTCCCCATGCAGTATAGATCAGTATCTTTTATAGATGCAGCACTGGAGGTTACTTAACCAGCAGCAGAAAAGTAGATGATGGAGTTGGCAGTCTTTAAAGCTATGGAAACAAACGAGTTTTTATGCTGATGAATTGTCTGATGTAGAGATTGTGTAACATGATCTTAACTACTTCAGGTAAAAAAGTATTGAACTTTGAAAATTCTTGGGTTTACTATTACTGAAGAGACTATATCCCAAGGAAGAACAGAACTGCTAAGCACATAACTTACAAGCTGCAACTTAAAGCCTAAGAACAGTGACTCGCTACCTCCAGAGTGCCATATGCTTCAGGAAAACTGTAATGCAGGATACACTGAACTATAGAATGCTATTAGCAGTTGTTTAAAGACTGCTAGAATAGGAATCGTCACATTAAAGCTAGAAATAATATATTCTCACTGATGGTGTTACATATTTGCATAGTTTTGCACCTCTGCTGTGTTTGTCATGCTAAATAATGTCAAGAGGTGTGATAATGTATATACTCCCAATCAAAGTTAGTCTACAGGTCTGTTTTTATAGTAAGGGCTCTCTTTCACTTTCTCTCTGATACCACTGTCTGTGATTTATTCTCATCCTTTGAGTATGAAAATAAGAAGTACCTTATCTGTATCATTTACTAACAATCCCAATATGATGCTTTGTGAAGTCAAACGTCTCTGTTTCCTTGAAGTAGCACAAATTGTGATCAATCAATTATAAGGAAACATGAATTTCTGGAAGACTATCTTCCTTGCTGGGAGTGGTGATAGACAAAAAATATTTGAACTACAGGACTGTGCGTGCTTATCACAGAATGATACAATTGTTCTGGTTGTATATGAGTAGGCACATTTTTTGTTTAATTGTATAAGAACAAACAGAAGTCGTCCTATGATAGGACGACTTGTAGGTTACATTGTAGGTTACATTGCTTAACTATTAGAGTAGTTATAATAAATGGACTCTCTTAAATATTGGTGTAACTAGAGTAGCTGCAGCATTGCCTTGTCATTCTGACAAAAAAAATTATTAAATGCATTCTTGTACAAAAGTCTATATAAAAATATTTTTAAATACTTGTGTTACTTTGAACCAGGAGAGGATTTAAAAATACATAACTATAATTTAAATACTTCTCTTGAGTTCTGCTGTTTACTGTTTGGTGGACTGCAGTAGAATGATACACATTTCCTTAAGTTCCATGCCCTCCGACTGCTGCAGGTGCACTGTTGTAGCACAGGGCTTGAAACTTTTCTGTGGCAGACTATTGAATAGCTTGGATTATAAATAGGAATAGATAGATGAAATAGTTGCCTTGGCATGACTGCACAAATGTTTCTAGCAAAGCTGAGGATAAAGCCTTAGGTGGCTCCACTAAGTGTGCCTTGACCACAGTCCTCCTTGACTCCAGGGGAGTTGTGTCCCTTCATTTCAGGAATCAGATTGTTTTTTATAAAGATTTTCAGTTATTTGATACAATTTCTCTTCTTAGACCTTGGAAAGGGTGATGGGAAGAAGCAAATTCTTTCTTTTCTCTTGAGCCCCTTCCTCCCTTGCCTTTTTATATTTCATTATTATGAATGTGATAATTATAGAGAAAGTAATCCTAATGCTGACATTAATCCTCTATGGGCTGGTTTCCACATTCTCTAAAAGATATTGGAAAAGGAGGGGGAATATTGGGGTAGGATTATTAAATTCACAGTCTTTTTAGTATTCTCAATATCATGTATCTGATGGTAACTATTGCTAGGAACTTCAGAGGGTTTTTGGTAAAAAAAACCAAACCCCAACAACCAAAACCCCAAACTCAACCAAAAGCAACAACAACCCCATGATGATTCCTTTCAAATAGCATCATAACTTCTTTTCATGGTTTTGCAGTTTCTATGCTGTTTTTTTCCTCCTCCTTGCATTCCAAAGGCATGCCCTTAGAGTTCAGTTACAGAAGCACAGGGGGGAGATTATTTAAAAAGACTATGAATTTAAGGTTTAAATGACAGTTTCTTTGGAAAAGAAAAAACTCACAGAAAATAACGTATATCTGTTGTTTATTTTTTTAATTAATTTATTTTTTTTTATCACCATAGGTATTTGGTGATCTTGAACTTGAATGTTAGAGCTTTAAACTTTTTATTTCCCTCCCCTTCTCTCCCACCACAAGGTTTATTTGCCTCATATCCACGCCTCCAATGGGATGGGTAAATAGACAAAATTCTCCCCAGACATCTGTATTTAGCATCCATATGTGTGTGGGCTTGTTACTGTGGTTTGGATATGTACCAACATAATCTCATTTTTGACCCCTACCACTTACACTGCCTGTACTCTGCTTCCTACATCAGTAGGGAAATTGAGTGTCTTAATTGCTCAGGCTTCTAGGACCAGTGCTGATCTTTTCCTTACAGTGTCTTAACTACTGAAGCATGCTCTTTTTCAGAGCTTTTACTTACTGTTTTTTGTACTTCTTAGTGGATTAGACAAAGTTAAAGGTAAGTAATTCTGTCTTCTGCAAAATGATATTCTGAGGAACTACTGCTGGTACATGCAGATCCAGAAATAAAGGGTAGGAACCAGTGTACGCTTTGTATGCTTCTTCACAATAATAATAATGGTGATTAAATATTCACCATTTATTATTTTTGTTTGGTCTGAATTGCCTGAAATATGTATTCCCCAAAAGATTTTTTTTCCTTTGCATGTGATTTCTCCTTCAAGTCAGGTAGCCAATCTAGCAAGAAATTGCTGGGTATTTAACTGTAAATAGAAGAACACTGAGTCTTGGTTGCCTGATGAGAAATATTATGACTACTTATTTTACTTAATTTCTTCTTATTTGTATCTTAAAATATTACTTTTTGTCAAATTGCTGCCCTTAAAATTCCTGATCCAAAATGGAGATATAAAGGTAGTCCACTAACCGAGTGAAGTAATATTTGTAGTTTTAAAAGTGCAGGAAATTCAGTCTTTAACCAAAATTATAAATAGTCCATAGACTCCCTTCTTTAACACAGTTTGTGTTTTGCTGTGCACTGTGAAATGCTGATGAAAAAATGCACGATTGTATAACAGGCTAGAATAGCTTTCTGGATAAATTATATAAATAATAGCTTTCTGTGCTGTGTTTCTGTCACTTTTGAGTGAATGAACATGACTCGCCACTGTTAAACAGTTAAAGTATTTCTTCATAAGCAAATAGGAATCTGTCCTTCAGTCTTGTGAGCAAAATTGAATGAACTGAATACGATTAAGTATTCTCCTTTATAGTTGGGTCAGCTAATGTGGCTTTAGGTTTTCTAGCCTGCTCCTAAACAGTATTTTTCCTTTCGTATCACACCCATTCAGCTGAGTAAACATGATTAAAAAAAGCACATGGAGTTTTTGCCTCATTGAGACTCAGACTTAGATAAGTTAGTTGGGAAAGGGCCTGAGAATGCCAAGTTCAATCTTACTTTGAAGTCAATGGTATTTTTGCTCTTAACTGCCACAGGATCAAAAACATAGTATAAGAACATGATTTCTCAAGCTATTTCACTAATTAAAAATTGATTTTTGGGTTTGTGTGGATTAAAGTTGCTACATACAAAGTTGTAGGTTTTATGTTTCCACACTGAAGACCCATTTGCCATACCGCTCCTATAAGAGCTGGGCTGGGAATAGTGGTAAATCCAATTCTGCTTTAAAAACAACAAAAAATAGTGCCAACAATTGTGTACAACAGCTATGTACACAAATGTCTGGTACCTGCAAGAATTGCACTGACTTTGACATAAATCACTTACTAAAACTACCAGGCAAAATCCAAGTCCTGTCTGTTGTAGGGTTTTTTTTTTTTTGTGTGTGTGTGTGTTGTTTTTTTTTTTTTTTTGCTAAAATTGTAGGGCTTGGTAAGTTCCTTTGGGCTGCCAGCTTTTTTCCTGTTCATAATGATTGAAATTGGTTCTTCCTAATGGGAAGCAACAAACACCTTCTGNGTTTATATTACTGTTTTACTACTGAACAATTCGAGTTATTTCTTTATTAGATTCTCAGGAATGAATTATCTTTATATATATTTTTTTAAAAAATTTTGATTTTGATCCAGTCAGGTGCAGGTTGGCAAGTATACAAGAAACCTATAAATCTACAGTGGGAGTAAAGCATGGTGAGTGCATGACTTGAATGCTATGAACCTAAGACTGCTTAAATGATATTGCATGAAATTTTTCTACTGAGTTAAGTGCAAGATTCTCAGCTAAGCTCTCTCACATTTAAAGCTTCATCCAATGTGTCTGCCATTTAACATCCTACTCTGTTTCCTCATTGTGACCTACTTTGCAGCAGGGAGAGTGTTAGTTAATCAACAAGATGAGCTTTCTAATTGTAAGCTATGAAAGAAAGGGATAGAAGCTCTGGACTCTTAGGGGGATGTAGGAGCATAGACATTAATTGGAATTTGAATCAGTATCATTGTTATTGACCACAAGGAGCATTTGCTTAGCTGCTTGTCTCCAGTGTAGCTATAAAATATATGGGTGTCCAGAAACATGTTGGAGTCATCTTGCTAAGTTAGTGTTAGAGCACCTGCAGTACCTTTAAGTAGCTAGCTTTTAACACTGCTTTGAATGATTATGTGCTTAGTAGCTTGGTTTCTTAGCTTAAAAGTAGAATATGCAGATTAACTTCTATCACTTGTTTGTAGGAGAAAGCTGATGAGAATGCTTCTCATTTTGCAATTTTTCCTAGGGAAAGGGACAATATTTTTCATATTTCCTGAAGCAGACAGCCTTTTTTCTATGCTGCTGTTCAGTAGGATAAATTAAGCTCTCTGAGATCAGCAAAAAAAGGTGTTTGTACATCAGTAGACTATTAAAAAGTATTTTTAAAAAGTAGCTAGCTACACATTTTAATAGAATAGATATTTTACTGTTATATATTCCTGTATAAGCAATTCTATTGCTCCAAGTCCACTAATGTTTAATGCTCCTTTCGTTATTTTCTATAATTTCACATCATATTTACAATTACCTAGAGTCTGGAAATCCCAGTGAATAAAATCTAGTCTGCTTTCAATTCTTACTAGTGATTCTCCTTCTTACCTTCTGTTGACCTACATTTGAAGTGCTGCTCTGCCGAAAAGCTGCAACTGTCTGCTGAAAAGCATCGTTTAAAATGGACTTGCTGCTCAGCATGCCTTCTTAGAGTGAAAAGTCAGCAAAAAAATACAATGCTACTTTTTCCTATGCACAACTTGTAAGTGGTAATCTTAAAAAGAAGTGAGAGGACATTCTGCATTGTTTATTTTTCTAGGACTGGTTGTTGAGCTTCTGTAAGAAGGTGGAAGTGTATAATTACAGAAACTATGATTGCAGTGGTTGCACTGGCCCCAACAAAGTGGAGTGGCAGGGTTTGTGCCAGCAGAAAGTCTTTCCTAGTTGGTTAAGATCTGCTTGGAGGCAAATCAGAGACATAGTCAACCCATCATACTGCATAAGCAGTGTTACTGAATAACATTGGAAGGGGGCCTGGAAGATGTACTAGATTTTTTTAGCTTTCCTAGCTGGCTGACTGTTCTTTGAAGGAAGCTTATTTGAAAGTGATATTTATGCTTTCATTGACTGTTGAGGAACATTCTGTATTGAAACACCAGGCAGCTGTGGGGCTAGAGACATTAGTTTCTTGTCTCATATTCTCTGTGTGTTAGCTTCTCTGTAGGTAAAGTAATAGTGATTTTTGGTGTCAATTCTGACTCCAAGTTTTCTTTAACCACTATCAGAGTTGCAAGTAGAAATAGTGGAAGGTGGGAAAGAAAATGGAATAACAAACTTTGGAGTATCTTCATCAAAAATCATAACAGACAATTGGAGAGGGATCAAGGATAAAAGTCAGTGAAGTTTTGGAATTTGATTTAGTTAATAGTGGGTGGAAAGTATAGGAAGATTAATGTAAAGACTAGAAGCTTAAGGACACCATCTAATTTTATTTGATCCTCTGGATTCGTGGTCTTGTTGTGCGGCCATAGATGTAACAGAATGCCTTTCTCCAGGGAAAAGGAATAGAAGATGAAGGTTTACACACTTGGGGATAATGGATATGACAGATAGAGGAGCAAGTCCTTACCTGCAATGGTCCATCAGATCCTTTTATCACACTTTATTCAGAGACCTGTAAAATTAGAAATGACTAAGTTATTGTCATAGAAATCTGTATCTTTTAAGCACACATTAGTTACAGGATTCAGTTAAAACTGAAAATAAAAAGTGTATTTGATGTTCTAAGAGGTGTTTCAAAAGATGTTTTAAGATATGCGGATATGACTGAGGTTTGTGATTAGCTACGAATGCTTTTCTTCTGAGGAAACTGAACTAGAGCAGAAATCGGAATGCCAAGGACTGTCTCCCTCTGACCTTACCAAAAAGGTTACAAAATATCAGTATTCTGAGATCCCAAGTGCTAATATTTTTGGAGCATCTCTTTCATGGAGATTAGTTGATTTAATTATATTTTATTTATTGATTGAAATCAATGTAGTGGATTTAATTGTATTTAATTACAGTACTCAGTTTCTTGTGCAGAGTACTTTTGATTTATTAACAATTATTGAAAATATTTGTCATACCTGAGATAAATTCTGTCCACAGGGATGAGTGGCAGTATTGACATGGACTTTAAACAAGTTGATCTCTTATCTACTTGACTGTCCTATAAGCAGTAATTATATTAAAACAAGAAGTCGATGAGCCAAATTTTCAGTGAAAGGGTGAAATGCTTGTTAATATGTTAACAACATGGCTGACCTTAAAATAATGTTAAGTGGCTTAGTTAAGACTTCAGAAGCCAAGAAATGGCAAATCTTAGTTTTGTGAATGTGTAATATTACAGTTCCTACTTAGACTAATATATACTATCTCAGATCATTCTGTGTGATGTTTAGTTGGCTAATTTATTAATTAGATCTTTCAAGCCTTTGTTCTTTGTGTAATTAAAAATCCATATTTCCATACTAAAATAATATCTGTAATGTCTAGGATCCAAAAAAAGTAAGAAAACAAATATTTCTTACAGGGGAAAAAGGTACCCTATCACTAGAGATCTTTTATCAACTCCCTGCAAATGAATTTTTTTATTTTCCAAATACTTTATATGGGTGCTATATATGCACAATGGTTTTTAGACTTTGCATCTTATTTAGAAAATGAACCTATGATTAAAGAAAATGATTGTAATTAGATTATGAAGATTGACACAATGTATGGAAAGTGGATTTGTACTGATACTTTTATCTTTATTCCAACAGTCCTACACTAGTGGTTTTTAGTGATCTCCAGTATCTTTAAGGGAGGTCAGGGTAAAGGGGAGAAAAATTACTTTGCTACCAAAGTGTAATTTTATGGTACCAGACTTCAAATGATAACTAATAGTCCTGAAGTGTCAGCTCTCTTCACAACCCACTTCAAAGTAGAATTAAGTAGTAGACATTGACACTAAAGTTCATATTAGAGTCAATTGTATTGGACTGTTGAAAGGAGGAACAACAAGAAGTAAAAAAAGACATTGATGCTATTACATTTTAACCATATTTACATTAATTTTGACCTCACACTGATTATAGCAAGGGGTAAACATACTCTGTATATAATGCAAGACTGCTTTTCCCAGCTGTTACTGCATTGGTACTGGCCTTTGGATGGTTTGAATTATAGTTTGGGATTTTTTTTTTTTTTTTTGCAAGGGTATAAAACAGAGCCAGAGATCAGGTTTTCTCACTGTATATTTAAGATTTAAAAACATGTCTGATTTGAATCCACAGATACCTTATTTGAAACAAAAATCACACTGATGCTTTACGTATGTTCATACCTGTGATTAAAAGCTTTTTACACAGACATGCATTTCCTTTAGCTGTTCTGCTGTCTCTGTCTGAGAATAACAATGCTATCAAAGTGACAAAAGGCTAGGTTGTACTCCTAAGGGAAGTAATTACAGCAGCACAGAGCAGAAGGTAAAATTATCATTTGTTTGCTATTTTATAATGCAGTACCAAATATTTATCATAGTATTAGTAAAAAGGCCATAAACTTTATGTAGATTTTAGAATATAACAGTAAATGAACTAGTACAGCAATGAAAAGCGAGGTTTGCATGAGATCCAAAATAAATATGTTCTAAGAATGGTTTAATCATAGCACAAAATATTCAAGATGTAGTATTCCGATGTCTTGTTTTATGCAAAACAATTGCTTGTTTTTTTCCATGAGTGTGCTTACAAGGTTGGACAGATTGTTCCCAGGCTAAACTCCGTCAGAACTTACTGCATCAGAAAATAGATGTCAGACATATGTCAAAAGGAGGTAATGGTTTTAGGAAAAATGTATCTGGACAGCCTCAGTCTCTTTATTTACCTGAGGTGTCAATGTAAAGGAATATTTTGTTAATCTGCAGTTATTTGGAGTAGTCTGGACCACAGCAGTAGCAAGTTTGATCTTTCACTCTGTATGCACTTCACAAGGGATTGCTATGGCTTTGTACCTTTTCCTTCTTTACTGCCCTTCATGCAGCATGCACTGTGCTCAACACAGGTAGTTAAATATTTGTTCAGAGCATAAATTAGTTATTCCCAACAACACACTGGTGTTGCCCTTGCAACTTAATGCACAGAGCGATTCTACTTTGAACAGGTATAGTCATGAAAAAGACACAGACTTTGGCCAAATAATGTATTTTGTTCATATATGTCACACTAAATGTTTATTTGTCCCAGGGCAGGCAGTGGAACAGGTTGCTCAGTATGTGATCTGGGACACTTGCAATGTGCAGGCTTTGTGTCTGAGTAACACAGGAGGGCAGCTCAAGGCTGTTCTGCCTGTCTGAGGGGGCAGTCCTCAGCCCTGGTGGAACAGCACAGGTGTGATCAATTCTCTGACCTGAGATATGACCTGACGAATTCTGCATTGCATTTGTTCTCCTGCCTTCCTCCAAAGTCTTATCTATGAGGCTAGTAAAACTTGGAGGTGTAACACAACAGATCTTCAATGTGATTTCAGTACAGAGACTTTAAACACTCCAAACCGGATTTCTTCTACCATGTTCTACAGATACTTGTAGCTCTGTGGATGATGTATATGGCTCTTACGTGGAATTAAAAAAAAAGGCATAAATAAGGATGAGGTTCATATGCAACATATTGAAGTATGTTACTAATTGATAAATTCATGTTTGATGAAAAGTTTGGTAAATGTTCATGCCAGCTATTGAGCCATGTTCATACAGTGAAACTAAAAAAAGGAGAATAATGCTCAGCTCCTTAGACCATGAATGACTTGATTGATGCATTGACTGAATTTGGTGTATTATGCTAATAGAGATCACAAAATGTAAAAAAATTTTGTTTTGTATTGATTATACAGATACGTATATACACAAATATAATACATATACATAAAAATATATATTTAACAAATATAATGACATTTTGTGCTTTTTTAACCTGCTTCTGATACTGAAGGTGCTTTCAGTAAAATTTTGAACAAAAAATATTTAACATTGCTTATATGTAACGCACTCCAAAGTACATTCACCATATACTTAATCAGTGTGTGTGTATCCAGTAAGAAAAAAAAAAAAAAATCTTGACTTTCAGATCTTTGGGTTTAAGCACTTGTACATAAATTTTGAATTGTTATCTTTTGAGCCACGGGGCATTTTTCAACTGTGTTATACTGGAAAATATCTTTTTAATAACTTTATTGATAGAATTAGTACATTTTAGGAGGGATAGAGAAAGTACTGCAACCAGTAGTGGATTCCAAGTAGTACTTCCAGATGGGGGCAGCATTGCTTTAGAAAGAAAACCAAACGTCAGGCAGTCCTGGACGGTTCGCCGAGGAAGTAGATAAGCTCCCAAATCAGACTAATAAATCTGTGGGTTAAAAGATGTTAGGCAGGCCAGCAGGCCCCATAATAACTGCTGTTGATACGTTTGTCTGTCTTTAACAAATATAGTTATTTTAACCAAGGTTCATCACGGAGGAAAATTTCATAAGGAAAAAAAAAATCAGAAAAGCTAAGAAAACCAAAAATGTTTTTCTTCTTTGGCTCTGTTAGATAATTTCTCCTTAAAACTATGCAGCTTTTGAAATGCTGTCAGGAGCTTAATTCGTGGTATTGCAACTTAAAATATTCTTCAAAGGTCACCCTGTGTTTTGCCAGAATTTCTTATTGCCGGTCTTTGATTGTGTAAAGATTTGCAAGAAACAAGGCTGCTGATGTAGAGATGGGAGGTCACTGAGTTTACTGCCAAGAGCCTGAGAAAGCATTGTCCTCTGGGTTTTGTTTCTGGTGCATTTTAGGGTTTTCTGTAGCAAGAGAGGAATTCCTTCTCTTTCAGTCAGACAGGTTAGTTTATGCACACTCACCTTGTCTGTCTCAGAGGACCAATACAGCAGATGCAAGATCATCTTCATTAATTCTGGAAAACAGGGAATGCCTTAAGCAAATGGTAGTTTGCTCAAGAAAGGGAAAAAAAATAAAAGGGCAGCCAAGTTATATTTAGAGTCTGTTACAGGTACAGCTTAGATAAATTTGCAGTTTTGTTGCTTGCTTTGGAACTAGATCATGGCATTTCTTCAGTTTAGTTGCCTTGTCAGTGTTTCCATAGTACAAAGATAAAAGTTGCACAAGAAGTTATTGAATTTCTAAGTGCAATCTGAGGAAATTTTTTTTGCAGCTTGATTTTGTTTGGCTAGAGCAAAGGATCCAGTGATAGGAGACATTTTCCATGGCCGCTCATGTAGAACTGCCAGATGAATTAGTCTTGAAACCTTCTGCCAATTGCTTGTTCGTTAACTGTAACAGTCTATTCCTTGTTCAGTCTGAAAATAGAGGGGTGATAATCAGAAGATTTGCATCTTTCTGTGTATTACCAGGAATGGTGATCAAAGCCTTGTAGAAATAATTGGTGACAGTTCCTATAAAAAATTTCTTCTTTCAAATGGATTAACTGTCAGCTATAAAATTCCCTTCTGGACAAAAGCAAGCTGGAGAAATATACCTGTAAAACTCCTATTTCTGTGTATAAAGTTTTTGTGAAACTGTATATAACCCAGGGTACCCTAGCATTTATTTACTTAATATGTACATTTATTATATTGTTTGGATGTACAAAAGCCTGCAGATGTGTGCCATAATATGGATGGAGTTGTGATTATGACCAGTAAGGAAATTACACATTTTTTTCTCAAATAGACATGCCTGCATTCAGAATGTGTCACCATTTTTTTATCTCATCAGAGTGGTTGTGACAATGGCTTTTGGGTTCATTACGAACAGAGATAGGTCAACACGGCAAACACCCTGCTCCTTCCCCTCTAATTTTAACATCAATTAATTATAAAGGGGTGTTCTCATCTTGAACACTATCTGAGAAAACTCATATGCTGCATGTTATTTGCCCTGTGTATTTAGGCTCAGAAATCCCACTGTGTGCTCTGGGATAGCACACATAATGAAAACTCATGTCTCTTATGTGGCAAAAGGGACTGAGGTCTAGATAAGGTAGAATAAGGCTGAAATCTTTCTGGATGACTGAAAAATGAACAGTTGAACACACAGGATTGCCTGCAGCAGGGGTAAAATTACATTATCTTCCACCTTTGTTTAAGAATTGCAAGAAAAGTAATTTAGACTTGCAATTAAGAGGAAACTAAATCCAAATACTTCCTAGAGAGAGTAAAGCTAGAGGTAAGATGTGTAGGGAGCATGCTCATTTTGCTTATTTCATACCTGGGGCTACACTGCAGAGAGTGAGTGTAATTACAGCATGCAAAAGCATACGAGGGTATGAGTCTTCAGCCAACTCAGCTAATGCCTTAAAACCACAGTAAGATCAATTTCAGAAAGGGAGGGAACATTCAAAGAAGTTGGTGATGCCCTTTTTCCTGAAAATAAGTCTAAAACTGTGAGAATGGGTTACTAAAAATGCAGACCACTATTTAAAGGAATACATCATTGTGACTAGACTTCTCAAATGAAGATTT
>VXAU01000104.1:175630-201540 GCA_013399695.1 Formicarius rufipectus | reverse complement strand
TTTTTTTTTTAATGAAATGAAATGAGTAGGGATCAACTTAAGATAAAATAAGGAGCCCTGGAACAACCTCCTCAGTATTCTGAAATTTTCCTTTTCTATCCTAAAAACGAAGGAAAACTAATTTTCTTTTCTCTGTGACTGGCTCAGAGTAAGGTCATACTAATGCTTAAAGAACATACTTCTGTACTTCTCCTTTAAAGTTTCTTTTCAGACTTCCTCATAACTCCCATCAGCTTCATAAAGGAAATCATATTGTTATATTGATTAACAGTGGCTGCATTTTCCAATTATTTCTATAATGAGTTTAGTGGCAATGACCCAGCAAATGGACAAAGACCTCACTTCAGATTAATGTTAATTTGATGTAAATTGTTATTTTTTCCCTTCTCACCAGCAAATGATGATGATAGATCCCCACTGTTAATTAATCAAAACTTCTCAAAATAGAGTTCACCAGGTGGAAAGAATTAGCAGTTAATTGTCTTGTGTTTATTGCTCTTCAGAGATGTAAACAACAGTCTGGTTTTATTTGACAGTATTTACTAAAAAACCTTTAATAAATAAATTAGTGGCACAAATGTTGTAGTTTTGGTAGGAATACTTGTTGCTGTGCATTTGTTTTATGAGACAATTCAATATACAAAGAATCAGCAACTTTCCCTCCAGAAAAACAGCAATTCAGTAGGTATAAATATTTGCCTTTTGTTTCATATGTTAAATTTCCTTTTGTTTACTTTTTACTTGACTGAAGAATTGAGTGGCAGAAAAACATGAACGGAGTGTTCTAATGTGAAATCACACATAAAAAGGTTTTTATCTCATTTGCACTTTGATGACTACAGAAGTTCTGTGTTTTAGAAAAGAACATGCTTTATCTGGGCAGAGAAGGAATTTACTAACATATATTGCTATCATGATGATAATGATGGTAATGGCAGTGACTATTTTTTTGAGTTAGTGGGTAAATATCTCTTAAGGACCCAAATTCTGTTATGAGTTTACAGCCACAAATAAGTCACTTTACCAAAATCAAATGAAACTTTAAAATCCAGATTGGTGTTGTGTTTACAGTAAAATAGATCATCAGATTAATAAATGAGCTCATCAGATTAATTTATGAGCTCTCTTTTTCAAAAGAAAGGAGAGAGAGTAATTAACCAAAAAATTACAGGAACATTAGGTTAATCAGCAGTCATCAGACTGCAATTTATTCTTGAAAGAGTATCGCTGATCAGGCTATAGCCAATATTGAAATTCAAGATCCATGTTACCTGTACAGCAAGTTTTTATTCCAGGAACTCCTTTTTTAATCTCAGGACTGATGGTCACATGGAATGAGAAGCAATATCATTTCATTTCCACACACTACTATTTCACAGAGAGTATACCAGTTTTTTCATGTTTGGATGACAACCTATGATTTTTAAAATATGAGTGAGAAAACTCATCAAGAATCAAACTTTGGTAGTTTTGTTGGGAAATAGATCTGTCTGCTTGATTTTTGCTATTCTCAGATGATAAATATACCAAAATAATGGTGACCAACCAGAGTTTTAGTATTTTTAAAACCCTATAGGTTTGATGAATTGCATAATAATTAAAAAAAAAAAATCAACATTTACATGTGTGTTTGTGCAGCTTAGAGGAGATATTTCTGATGCTGCAAACTCTCTCATATACTTGCCATATAGAGTAAACTGTTAATATGATCAGAAAAATGTGATCAAACTTTAAAACATATCTTAATTTGTATTTTTAAACTATCATGATTAGTTCCAGACAACTTTATTTTTTTCTGCAAGGCCTCTCCTTGCAGTCAAACCTGACTGGTACTGGCATCATTTTCCCTCAGCTGCCATTAGATAAGGTTCATTGATTTATTTCTTTCTCTAATGTGACAATTTAGTACTTGACTTAATTTTTGCCTATAAAGAAAAAGCTGAATGCCTTGGGAAAAAAACCAAACACACACTTGTGTGGGTAAACTTCAGCTGCCACTTAAAGGACTCAACTGTCAGGTTGTGAAAAGCCAGCGTCAGGCAAGGTCAGATCTCTGTAAGAGGAAGATTTACACTGCTTTGACCCTCTGGACCAAGGTGGACAACTTCAAGATTAAACTAGCAAATTAGAAATACAATGAACATGTTCTTTTGCATAATATTCCTTGTTTACTGGTCAGATTGGAGTTTTTCTGCCATTTTGTGTGTCAGGAGAACGTTCTACTGAACTTTATCTGCCATTCATTGTTTTGAAAAAAACTTTGGAAAAAAACCAAAACAAAACAAAACACCCCTTTTTTCTTTAAGAAAGAATATATTTCTCTATGAAAAACGTTTAATTCTTCAATGAAAAGGGATAAGACTCTTGAAATAGATCAGTCTGAACTCCCTAAAATAAATTTTTAATTTTTTTCCTTGACTGTGATATTTTGTGGGTTATTTTTAGCTTTAAGGTTTCCAAAAAGCCATTTAGCCCTATTTTCATTAGAATTTATGACTTTAAAATGTCCTGACTGTGACCATATATTAATACTAAATGTAGCCACAGAACTGTTTTCTTAATGCTCTGTTTGAAATAGCAGGGGATGACAGCTGATTAGCAGGTTTTTATGTCCGTATATGCTTTCATACACACCTACAAAATTCTACATACAAACACATGCACGCACAAATGCACATACACACACATGTAAACTACTAGGTTAATATTAAGGTTGTAATTTCCTCTGTCGGTTTGTGCTCAGAATTTAAGACGTGAATCCTTGCTACTAAAAGCAGAATGTGAAGCTCCCAGGATGGTTCATTTTATTTGTCAGTCCAAATTTAGCACAGACAGTACTAAAATATACACAAAAAACTGTTTTAAGAAGACCTATTGTCATCTAAGTGATATTGGTTATACAATTCTCTGTCATGGCATTCCACAGGATAATTTAAGAATAAGGTTGCTCTAGTTTTATTATTTTCTCCTTGATTTTTCTTTCTCTTGTTTTATGCTTTCATCAATCTTAGCCAGAGTAGAAACAAGCAAACAAAAAAATTCATATGGATTTGCAAGATTTATTTTTTGGGTTAAACAGAAGCATGTAATATTCAAATAATTTCTTTCAGCCTTAGAATTAGAGACCTTGAAATGAAAATTAATTTTTCACTTTCCTATAACAATATTTTTATGAGTGAAATTAGAATACCAGCACTCAGTGGAAGAGGGAAATGGACCTGGCTGCTGCTGCAGGGGAGTTCGATGTTTTCCTTGGAGAATAAAGAAAAGCTTTTATGCAAATACCTACTAAAGGATCTTTTTGTTCTGCAGAGCACATTCTTCTGACTTCTGACTCTCCTTCTTGCCTGAATTTTCCTCTCCCTTTCTACCAAATGGGAAAAAAATAGGTTTATATTTTTTTAGGGATACAGTTGACCAGTTTTAAATGTTGGCATTGACTGTAGCTGAACAAATGGAAACCTTTCCCTTTTACAAGGCCGCTTACAACATAAAACATTTTATATGGAGATTTCTGAAAATCAGAGAGGTGAGAAGTAACATATTCCATACTTCATGTAAGGAACTGAAACAAAGGATCTAGGTTAGTCTATAGGCTGGTGACACAGTCTTACCCAAATACATCTTCCTAGTCTATTAGGCAGTGTGCAACTCGTTTCTCTTTCCATGTCTCTCCTACAACAGATGAAAGGGCAAATCATAGATTATGTCAGAATACTGGTCATGTTATTCTGTTTCATACAAAAATTACATCCTATTGTATATAAATAACTCCAATAAAAAGTATAAAATTTGCAGAATTGCTGAAATTCCATGTCAATGTAACTAGCTCAAAATCATCTACTCAATTCTGTCAGCTTTGCATTTCAGATTACCATGTTATGTCATTTTTGGAATTTGAAAAGAAATGCTGAGACCATATGAAGCAAAAATTTTAAACATGACCCACTGGCCTGGATGTCAGCCAGGAAATTCCCATTTTAACAGTGTGAGACCTTTAACAGCCATGTTGAGACCCTGTTAGACAATCAAAGAGCAGTGTATGCACAGAAGGATTCTGAGATCACAGTGGAATGGCTAAATGAAAGTGCCGAATGGGGCTGGAACATGATAATGCAATAGAAGATACAAGCTAGAAGGCCCAAAGGAAAAGCTATCTTTAGCCCCATGGGAATCAATTGTCCTATGCAGTGGTATAAGTAGGGCTCACAATTACACAAGAAAAAGCTAGGACCACCCCCAGGGTACATGCCCAGCAACAAGTAAAAGAGGAACACCGTTCCTCATATGAGGCTCTTGCTCAGTCAGGATGGTTGGCCCTCAATCATTTTTTCTGGAAATCCAATGAAGTTGCTATCAATAGCACTGAAAGAAGTGTTTAGGTTAGGACAATTTTTCCCTCCTCTGGAATTCATGTTCCAACTATACTTTTTAAAAAAATCTTAGGAGTCAAATATTCTATTGCTTTATATAATGTTAATTTGTCCTACCTAAAGTTTGTACTCCTTTGTAACGATTTGCATAGGCTTATTAATTTCTCATCTTTGATGTGTAAATACTTTATATACATTGTTCATAAAAAAAGTTCCTGCAAAATTTGCAACAGAAAAAGTCGGTTATTCTGAGTCATGAGATGCTGAAAATAAGGGAGCAGTTTTGAATTCTTTTTGAAATAAAAGTATTTAAAAAAAGAAAACAAGCTTATATTTACACTAACTTCTGAGTTTTGGCAAGTACCAAATATTATCGTTAGAAAAACTTCATTTGAGGACTCATCAAGATGGTTCTATGAAGTTAAGAGAAGCTTTTGTGTTGCTACTGATAGGTTTTGAAGCAGGAAAGTGGTTGCAGCACCAAGCCTGACAGAATTCAAGGAGCTTTTGGGCAGTGCTCTCAGGCACATGGTGTGACTCTTGGGCCTGTCCTGTACAGCCCCAGGAGTTAGACTTCAATGGACCTTCCAGCCCAGCACATTCTATGATAGTCTGATTTTGGGATGCAAAATTTGTGACTGTAATATCCAATAAAAACCACCAACCTACCTCAGTAATTGAGTACCAACTACTTTATATTTACTTGAATAGTAAATATTTTAGACTAAGACTCTCTGCAGTACATACATATATATAGAAGACTGGATGAATGAACAAATGAATGACTAAATAATCTTGCCACATCTGACAGGCCAAAGAGATTCTCTATACTTAAACTGAGACTTATTTTGGTAGTGAAAACATAATGATCTTAAAACGTTTTGCCAAACTGTAAATAAATTCAGCAGATGACTTGATTAAGTGCACTGGAAGCACACCAAGATAAGATGGAAAAAAGAAGGAGGTATTCTCCCTGTGAAGCACAGGGTTGGTAACTGTGTGCCTGTGTACTTCTCCATAGCTTTAGCTTGTTTCCCTCAAACACCATGAAACTCCAGTAGGTAACAAGAGTTCATGAGATGAATAGACATGAAGGTTCATAGATATAACTCACCAACACTAGTGAAGTGTATTTTGTCTGAGTTTTGTAAATAGACCAAGTGTGGTCTTTCTTAAGCTGTTTCTAACCTTCTCTAAACATCAGGAAAAAATAGTTGGTGAGAAAATGTACTGTGACTTTTAAAGTTGGAAGATGTTGGGGTAGGAGGGCAAGAAAACAAAGATACTTTATCATAAATGGTGTTGTCAAGGCTAGGATGAGGAACCTTATGTGAAGAATAAAACAGGAATTGTTTTCCTCAGATGGAGTAAAAACAGATTTGTGAGAAGACATCTGGTTCTACAGAATGATGCTTCATCATAGCACTGAGCAAATCCTCCAAAGTGCTCACTAGATCCATATCTAACATCTCAGACTGCACTGCCTGCCCCATCTATTTCCTCATTTTGGCCTGACTGTTTTATGTGGCCAGTAAAGGAGTAAATTTGGCTAGGTTTCCAGGTACCTAGCATTCCTGTAGAAGCAGTACCAGTGGTTCCAATGAAAACAACAGATGTCTGAAAGTCCTGGGGAAACAGCCATTCTCTGTGGGCATCTTGGACATGCTGACCGCACATGTGTGATTTAGAGTTCAGAACCACCTTCTCAGAAACTTCATCTTATCCGGAATACTCTTGCCATCTGTGCAGATCCACACCATATTCTTGCCCAAAATTACTAAGAAAAATATAACAAAATTTCATGAAAGAAAAACAGCTACATAAGAGGCAGGTGTTCCATAAAATTTAAGGGGAAAAGTTGGGGTGAGGGAGTAGTGAGTTGACTGGGATAATCAGTTTTATCAGTTAATTAATCAGTTCTAGCCTGGGTTGTTAATGATTAAATATAATTTCTATCAATGTGACTGCAGTGAACTGTGTTGAGTGAGACATTGGCTTAGCTCACAGATGTTAAGCTCTATCTCCATCGCACTGAAAAAAGAAACCTGTCAAACAGGCAAGGTTTGGTTTCCTCAGCAGAGAGATCACAGTAACTCTAAGGTGATCCCGAGCAGATCCCACGTGAGCTGTTCTGGTAGGAGAGCTGCTGGAGAGGTTTGCATTAACTACTTCTGTGCTGTACATGCTCTTATTCTTCCCCAAATCCTTATCAGTCTTGGATTGTTGCTGGATCATAACTGGAATAAAACAGAAAAGGAGAAGGGGAAAAAGGAAACAAAAGGGAACAGTAGATTAATAAGAGGGGGGAAAAAAAAGTAGAGTTAAAAACTCAAAACCCAGTTAAAGGTAGTGAGAATTCTAACTAAAGTGCAGTCAAGTTGTATTCACTGTCCAGTCCTAAAATCATAGGGACAGAAATTTTATTATGATGAGATGTTGGATTTAAACCATGAACACAGCATATTCAAAAATTTATTTAATGCATAAAACAAATTCTAAGTAACATTAAGGAAAGCAACAAGATGTATGGAGGGCTCAAGCTTTCTTGTTGGATGTAGTTCTTTTAGTTGCCTTCAGATGTGGGGCTTTGAATAACATTAACTTGAAAAATATAGAAGTAACTCTTTTATGATTGATCTGCCTTGAGAATCTACTAGCTCCTTCATCACAAAAACTTGGCTGGGTGGTGCTTGAGGAAAGAAGCCAAAGTCAACAGGATAAGGAGTTAACAGCTCCAGTGTACAAAATAGAGTTATCCGTTACCAACGCAATATTTGAAAATAACTTTAATAGCCCAGTGTGTATCTTAGATCCATTCACAATAATTTTAAGCTACACACTGACAGGTTATGTGGATTTTCACATACTAATGTACCAGTTCAATAAAAAAATAAATGAATAGACCAGTGTGTATCCTTGTCTAGATCCCAAGCAAGTTAACTTACATCGACAAGTTATGTGGGTTTTACCAAGCTTATTTACTCTTTAAAATCAAAATGTATCTACCATAGTATCCCCGTTTCAAATTACATGCAGAATGTGCTTCTTGTAACACTCAATAAATGATCTCATATGTGTACCATAAAACTTCACTTGTCTGCCAAAACTGGAGAAAAAGAGAAGTAATGCAGAAACTGATTCTTAACATTAATACTGAACAAAAGGGATAGACAGAGAATGACAAAAACAATTCTAACCAGCTCAAAAGAGCAATGTACACCAGCATGACCTCATAACAACAACAGTTTGAGTCCCTGCAGGCTTCTTAATTAGGAACATCAGAGACTTATTCAAACAAGCATGTGCAAATGTAACCTCATTCATGCAAAGTACTTGAATCAAGGATAAAGAAAGTCTAAAAGCAAATTATTTAAAGATAGTCTCTGGTTTTTATTTTTAGAAGTTAAAAGTGTGTATCAAGCTAACCCCCCAATTAATTACCTAAACCCCCCCCCAGACAAACAAACAAACAAACAAAAACAAAACCAAAAAACAAACCACAACCCATAGCAATTTCAAAAAACTGGATCTTAAAATACTTTGTTAATAAAGCAACCCACAATTATATTGTAAGATAGAATGCAGCCAGTGAGAATTATTTTACAACTACTTGTAAAGCCAGAACCCATAATGACAGTGAAATGATTACATAAATTCATTGGTCTGGATGGAAGGAACTGGATCTCCTTTGAGATCAAGGTTCTACTTAAAATGAAATAACTATCTCCATTCTTCTTCTCCCAAAAGACAAAAAAAGAAAAAATGAAACTAAAATTAAACTGTTAATATTTGGCATAATACAGAGTCCCATTTGCTTTGTACATACGTGTTTCTCTGTAACTTTTGGACAGTGCAAAGTAGCAGTAATCCCCTGATTCACAAAATCAGCATGAGGAAAGGTTGACATAGCCAAACATTCGTCTGTTCTGGTTTTAGTAGGCTTGGAAATACCAGAGATCTGTTTGTCTGATTAAATACTGAGATGTTCTTTCCTGCCAAGTACAGATATTTACTTACCCTGTCTTTCCATGAGATATGGGTTATTTTGTAGAAAGATAATTTTCTTAAGGGAAATTTTATCATTTCCATTCAGATTCCAGCTCCTTCAGTCAAGTAACTAATGAATTTTTAAGGTCCAGAATGTATTTCAGTCCCATCAAGACTATATGATGCATGTGTGGCTGAAATACACATTAAAAAATCTCCTTCTAGAAGTACTATGTATTATTCTGGGATACTTCCAAATTAGGACATATTATGCAATTAAAAAAAAAAAAAAAGTGAGTATAATAATAAAAAGTAATTTTACCATTGGTATTAGTCCATAAAAAATTAGAAAAAAAAATTAACTGAAAAACCAGACAGACCATGGAAAGGGTGAACATCCTATCTGCAGAAAGCAAATGCAAGATTTCAGTACCTTTTCCTAAAGTTTTCTCTGACTTGAATCAAAAATGCCATGCTTCTGATTCTAAAAGAAGCTCAGCTCTGCTTTTCCTGTTGTTGTCTAAAATCACACTGAAAGCAGTTTAACTATTTCTTTATTACCATAACATTTTGGAAGAGACAACAGGCAGAGGTTCATTCTGTAAATGGCTCTGTTGGTTGAACATCACTCCTCTATGAGAAGTTTTCTTTCTCCCACACAATTGCTCATGGAGAGCTGTATGTAAATAATACTGTTTCAATGTAAATCTGAAATTTTTACTTAGTTTAGAAATGAGGCTTGAGCTACCCACCTGTTTCTACATGTCCAAAACGTTCTAAGTTGCTGACTGCTCCAGGAAGAGGTCTCTGAAGAGGACTGGAACTGTGACAGTGCTTCTTACATTTATCCATTCCTTTGCAGTACTCTAGTGTTGCTTAGTTTTGGTTTGATTTGGTTTTGGTTTTATTTTCATTTTGGAATTGGGCTCTACAGATGTAAGTTAAACCTACACTCAGCATATTCTTAGGGTGTCAATGCATGAAATTTGATCACTACAGTGATTTTTTTAAAGACTGTTTGCAGTTTCTAACCATTTTTCTGTTAAATATAATTCAGATCATCCAATTGAATGTCCCTTAATTCTTTATTACGCTACTGTAAGGAAAAAAAGTTCGTACTAAAATCAATAATATTTTGTTACTGACTCATTCTACCCTACGTCATTTCATGTCATTCCAAAGTGGCATTGAAATATCACTAATGGAACAGTGAAGTTATTTTGCAGTATACTAACAGCTACTGGTTGGAACAATTTGTGGGAGAATTTGGAAAGCAATTCTGCAGTTATTAAGCATTGCCATGTTCTTTCCAAGCACCAGTGATGGTATTAATTTAGTTCTATTCACCTCAAAATAATATTTTCCAGATAAGCCATTTTCAAACCTAGTGGTTCAGGCTTAGCATTTTTGGAAGCAGCACAGAAGGGCAGAACTGGCTGATGGACCTCGTCTTGAACCACTTGTGTAAAGAATTAGTTTCATAAACTGTTCTTTAAAAAACAGTGCACCCACATGCTAAACTGATTATCATCAGGAAATGTGCATGGGAAGAATGCATTCCAGCTATCATCTTGACTCCATTTTGGGATAATGTTTTCTCCTTCCGGACTAATTTCTCCTTCTAGAAATATCTGTAGTTCAATAAACACATACAACTCCTAGCGGAAAAGTCAGTGAAAACGCCAGAAATGAGCAGAGTTCAGTGCTTTCTGCAGCGGAGATCAGGACTAAATTCTAGTCCTGCCTTTGCAGTTGCTGAGTAACTATGGCAAATCACAGGTTTTGTGCATTGGCTGGTATATTTTTGCCTGCATAAGGGATTAATGACACTGACATTTTTGGCAATGAAATTCAAAATCTTTTCTTAAAAAAAAAGTATTGCCAGGCTGAATGTCATTATCAATAAGTACAAGGAAATACCTTGTAGTCACTGATGCTCTATTAGAACTTGTCTAAGGACAGTTTTCTATCAAGGACTTACTCACTGTGCATTGAAACTGTCTGAGGTTTTTTAGGTATTCTGCTCTTTTTGACATGAGGAATAAGAATCTTAAAACTAGGTTTTGCAATGAATAGCTACTGCATTTCTCACAAAAACCTAAACCTATAAGGAGATAACTCTAACATGCCAATGTTAGTGGCAGTTTGTAGCTTTACTACTGCAGTTTTCTGGGATGCCACTGTCTGTAATCTGATTATATTACTCCAGCAAGGGACAATTTTGTGATGAATTACATATTCAAAATGCACATGAAATAAGAATATAGTGTAAGGTGTTACCAAGGTTAATGAGTATTTTATGAGCATGCATCAAAGAATTTCAGAATGAGTGAATTTGATATCCTAATTCAGTCAAGTTGATGGGCAAACTTTTACTCACAACCAGTAGGCTTCAGACCTGATTAGCGGAGCTTTATAGTCTTTTTATTCATTACTGAATTATTTCCTCAGTTTGTGGATTCCTTATGATTATTGCTTAAAAAGTAAAACAAAAAAAACCCAAACAAAAAAACAAAACCAGAGGGAAAAAAAACAAAGAAACAAACAATAAAAACTCCCAATCAAACAAAAAATAAACCAGCAAGAAGATATTAGAATATTTTCCTCAAAGAGTCTTAAAGTTATTTTGTATAAAAAGTCCAGGTTAAAAGAAGTTGTCTTTTTTGTGTTTTTAAATGAGAGCTCCATGTAAAATCAAATCAATGGTCTACAGTGCCATCAAACTGCAAAGCTGGTAAATATATTCACAAATACTTAGGGGATCATTCACAGATTCCTTATCTTCACTAGCTTTATTTTACAGTGGATGATATCCACTACAATATGCATGCATTGCTGAAAAATAATGAACCAGGTATATCTATAACATAGCAGCAAAGTGCTTATGGGGTCTGATGGGATGCATCCCAGAATCCTTAAAGAGCTAGCTGATGTCATCACAAAACCTCTGGATGATTTCTGAGCAATCATGGGATTCCAGAGAGGTCCCAGCTGACCGGAAGATGGAAAAAGTCCTGATTTTCAAGAAGGACAAAAAGCAAGACCCCAGAAACTACAGGCCTGTCAAATTCACTTCAGTGCCTGATAAAGTTAGGGAGGAGATTATTCTGGGAAGTATTGAAAAACCTGAATTGCAGTCACTGATCACAGCCAGCACAGCTTCAAGAGAAGAATGTCCTGTTTATCCAGCCTGATTTCCTTCTACAACCAGGCAACCCACCTTGGGGATCAAGAGAAGTCATTTGATGCAATCTTTTTGGATTTCAGTAAAGCTTTCAGTACTGTCTCTCCCAATATCCTTCTGGACAAACTGTCCAGCGCACAGCTGGATAAACACATCATGTTGTAGGTGAGCAATTGGCTCATGGGTCAAACACAGAGGGTAATAGTGATGGGGGTGACATCTGACTGGTGACCTATTACTAGTGGGGTTCCACAGGGATCCATCTTGGGCTCTGTGCTCTTCAACACCTTCATAAATTACTTGGACTCAGGACCGGAAGGGATTCTAAGCAAGTTTGCAGATTACACAAAATTGGGAGGAGATGTTGACTCCTTCAAAGGTAGGGAGGCCCTGCAGAGAGACCTTGACAAACTAGAGGACCGGGCAATCACCAACCATAGGGAGTGCTGGATTCTGCATCTGGGATGGGCAACCTTGAATGTACATACAGACTGGGGAATGAGATGCTGGAAAGCAGTGATATGGAAAGGGCCCTGGGGGTCCTGGTCAATGGCAAGTTGAATATGAGTCAGCAATGCCCTGGCAGCCAGAAGGGCCAAACCTATCCTGGTGGGCATCAGGCAAAGCATCACCAGCTGGTCCAGGGAAGCGATTGTTCTGTTCTGCTCTGCTCTGCACTGGGGTGGCCTCACCTTGAATACTGTGTGCAGTTTTGGGCACCACAACAGAAGAAAGATATTAAACTAACTGAAAGTGTCTAAAAGAAGGCAATGAAAATGGTGAAGGGCTTTGAAAGGAAGCCATAGGAGAAGTGGCTGAGGTCACTTGGTCTGTTCAGCATGGAGAAGAGGAGACTGAGGGGAGACCTCATTGCGGTTACAACTTCCTAGTGCAGGGAAGAGGAGAGGTAAATATTGATCTCTTCTCTGTGGTGATCAGTGACAGGACAAGAGGGAATGCCCTGAAGTTTTGTCAGGGAAGATTTAGGTTGGATATTAGAAAAAGGTTCTTCACTCAGAGGGTGGCTCAGTACTGGAAGAGGATCCCCAGGGAAGTGGTCACAGCACCAAGCCGGACAGAGTTCAAGAATAATTTGGATGACAGTCTCAGGCACATGATGTGACTCTTGCAGATGGTCCTGTGCAGGGCTAAGTGTTGGACTCGATGATCCTTGTGGATCCCTTCCAACCCAGCATATTCTGTGTTTCTCTGATTTGCATTGCCATATGTAAGCATGATAATTATTTTTAGCATAGTAATGTCTTGGGGAATTCTTCCCAAGAAATATAAACTCTATTTGTCTGTTTACCCTTTTTTTTTCTGCAGACTAAAGACAAACATATTACTTTTATTGATACTAGAAGAAGAAAACAGAGAAATCTTATTCTAGTATTCAAATGAGACAATATTTTGGGTAGAGCTTGACTTCTCACTATAGGATCTAAGTATCAAGACCAGACATTTATGTTTCACTCACACCTATCAGAGTTCAAATTGTTCATTAACGTAAGGCCACGTGGTAATCTACTTTTAAGGGTTGTGTAGAAACTCTGTCTGTGAAAATGGTCAGTGTAAACCGCAGGACTATTTTAAGTAGAAGCCATTCCTTTGAAGGTATTAAAGTAACAAAATCCAGTCCTTATTTAAAATCTTGTCTAGATCAGCTTTTAGCATGTTCTGCTGCTAGGCCAATCAAACAGATAAAATCATTTGCAGAATAGATTTGACAAGCCATTAAAAAAAAAAAAAAAAAAAATCATTTCCTCTGTCCCCAAAGAAATTAGCATTTATCCTTTTATAAAATCTGCCTTCATAATGATTATGTCATGATCATGGCATAATGCATTCTGTAAAAATTATTTCACATTCCTTCATGCTTATTTGAGAATAGCCTGTGATTATGAACTAGTATGTACATAGGCAGTTAAAAACCAGCATTCATTTTAAGTGTTGATATCTATGATAGTCAAAGCCAAATAAATCATGTGTGCTCAGCTTTTGGTATAGCCAGGAAATCCAAGGCACTGAGCTCACTTAATGTGCTACATACATTTGTTTCCTATATATACAGGTCAGCTATTCCAGAGCCTCTTTATGTCTTCAAACACAGTTGCCATTTTTCCTACTAGTTGCTGAGGGTTTTAAAACAGAAGGTTGTCATGGTTATAGAGGCATACCTACATCGGGTCAGACTTTTGCATAGGTTATGGCACCAACAATATGTGTCAAGTTTGAACTGGCAAATAATTTAATTTGTCTCTTCGTTCCCTCCATGATGATAACTAGTTATGATCCAGAGGGTGATGAACTTCACAGATTTCTCCAAGATCCTACATAAATAAGGTCATATCCAGTCTGGTTTCTACCATACAGAGGCCTTTAGAACTACCCTACCATGAAATCTAAATATGCCCTGTGAGCCTACTATGATATTTGAGGTCGCACAGCAAAGATATCATAACATTCCATCCTCTCCTCTGAAGGAGGCACTTCTGAAGTGTGAAGATAGAAGCAGAGAAAGACAACTCATAAAATCTCATAGCTGGCAACCTTAGTTGGCTGATTTTTCTAGAGACCACTTCCAAAGTGAAGAATTTTTCTGGGTCTTCTATCTAATGCCAGGACATTTAAAAAATCATCTCTGTGTAAACATATACTGCCTCCATGCTACCTGTCTTGGCAGGAGATCTATGAAGCTGACAGTATGGTTCCACAGAAATAGAATTCTGTAGCTACCTTTGAAAGCTATTAATTATTCAGTGTTATATTTATTTGCATTTGTGGATACCCTGTGTGGCCTGAAGAAGGTTTCTCGTAAAGTAAATTTTTTGTGAATTTAAATATAATTTAATTTAAGCCTTCTCATTGTCCCCTATTGTACCTACAAGGAATTCAAGACAACTACTTGTGTTATTTTGCTTGGTCTACTTGTATAGATACCATTATTTTTGTCTGGAGATAACAATGGTTCTACTTTTACATAACCAAGTATGAAGAAAAAGGGATATTCTATAAACTCAGGTTTTGGGAACTGCTTTAGGTATTGTAATCAGCTAAAAAAATATATAATTAAAAATACTGCTTATTTTAGTAATCAGGGCTAAAGGGAGAGCTTTGGCTGAGAGATATAGGAACTAAGATGCAATTAACAACTGACAATGTTTTTTACAACCAGATATAACACATTTAGACTTGTATTTTACAAAAGAGATGACTGGCGTTTGCTAATTCAAAGACTAACATACATAATAATGTAAAGAAATCAATAATGCATGCACTACTGAAATAGTGCTTTATTCTTGTTTTCAAGGGTTTAATGCAGTAAGTAGCAAATCAGCACAAGAATGACACACCACAATTGCTATATTAACTTATAAAGAAAAAATAATGGATTTTTCTGGTGCTCTTACTAAATGGAAGCAAGGAAGGAAACATTTTTAATAAATATTTACTAACCATATTAAAAATTTTCAGGCAATACAAGGAGATATGTGGATCCAAACAGAACACCTCTTCTCCATTTCTTTATTAACTTCTACCAATTACTTTCGGTTGACTACAAAATAATCTTTGCAAGCAAGCAAGGATTAGTTGCCCAGTTCCTTCATAGGTGCCAAGAATTGATGATTTCTCTGGATGGAAAGAATATAGAATTTCTTACAGAAAATACACAGCATGATTTTTGAGTAGCTACTACTGCTACATGTTATTAATACAACAAGTTTACTCCATCTGCTGTTCCAAAATGTAATACTGTTATTCCAAGAATTGCTTCTAAATTTAAGTGCAAAATTGTACCGACTTTGTACATGTATATACACACACATGCATGCTTCAAGGCTGCATTTTTTCATGACCTTGTACTGAATTCTTCTACTTTCATATTCTTATAAGATTGGACTAGTTGTTGTCTTATCAAAGGCTACATGTAGAAGATAACTGAGTTTCCCGTTGCTGCCAGATGTGTTCCTTTCTCATATATTCAGTGATCCCCTTCTGTGACATTAATTTTATCTTCCTTCTTAAAAGCTTAAAATGTTTACTCCCAGCCCCCATGCCACTAGCCCTTTCTGTTCTAAGCTGAAAGTTTAATTTGTGGAGATTCAAAGGGCACAAACTTAGATGTTGCTGAACCATGCAGGACTAAGTGTCCAGAGTCTATCTGCTAGAATGCTTGTCAGGAGTGCACGTACACCTTATCTTCAGTCAGCATGTAGGTAAGGTAGAGATGCTACACAGGCATTAGAGGTAGGAAGATGTGCTTAAAATTGTGCTCAAACCTCTTCTCTCAGCCCTGGGTTTCTTGAGTGTCCCAAACTGTACAGTAAGACATCTTTTTAATTCCAAGATGAGATATTTTAGATGTGACTGTATCAGGAAGATGTTTATTCACCTATGATCTTTTCATTGTCCATCGCTTAAGTTCTGTCCTCTGCTTACAGTACGTATGTATGTGCAGAGCAGCCTGTCTTGCAAACCCTAAAAAAGGCCTTATACTCACACTTATATGTGATAAAATATTAAATAGTATTGCCCAGCAACTGATTTCACAGAAGATATTTTTTATTATCAATCCCAAATGATCATTAAGGATTAACTAAAAATATGCCTATAGATATTTTTAATCTTCTTAAATCCAAGTTTTAAAATCAGCATTTCACAACTGAGTGACTTTGGTGTGGGAGGACACTCAAGCTACAAAGATTGGAAGAAACAGATGAAGCAAGAAGACCAGGACAACAGAGGCCAAGAGTTTGCTAAATTAGAGATCTTTTAGAAATTGCGTTATTTGTACGGGTTCTCCTTTAATATGTATCCCCACCAAGAGAAATTGTTACCTGAGCTGGACTGCCCAGCCAGCCCCACCCTTGTCTAACCCCATGAATGTATCCCCTGCCTTATCTCCTTCTCCCTGGGGTCTTGCCTGCGTGTGACCCTTCCCTTTCCCTATTGGCTAACAGGGTTCCCTAGCCACCCCCACCCCGGGGGGTATATAACTCCTTGTTAGGCTGAATAAAGAGGCTTCTGTCTTCACGACCCAGCGTGAGAGGACGCACATGTGATCTATACCATCTCCAGCACAACGGTTTTCCAGCACTTGCTCGGGTCCAGGGGCGGTGAGGAGTCGATCCCCACGGTCAAAACCCTGGCACTTTGGTATTAAATCAAACGGAATAGAGAAAGATTATATTTTCACAGAACAATTTTATCTCTATAGTTTTTAGAGTTTTTAAAATTTATTAATTAAACTATAATCTTGCCCAAGATATCTGACAAAAATTATTTTAGGAAAAGATATATTTTTAATATAATTTCTTGCAAGTTTTTCTAAATTAATATCAATAAATGGATTTTTTTTTTTCCCCCCCCTGTAGGGATTAACTTAAACTGTTGAAATTCAGGCCACATAGGCAGTGCTTCTGTTGCTTAAGTATATCTTACAATATTCTAAAAAGTCAGAATTTAAATCTTTAAGAACTGGAACTGGAGTTCCATGTCAAATCAGAAAGTTATGATGTCGTAGGAATAACTGAAATATGGTTGAACAACTCACATGACTGGAAGATCTTGCTGGATGGCTACAGGCTATTTTGTAAAGACAGGCAGAGAAGAAGCCATAAGCAGTGAGTTTCTTAGAAGAATAGTGGGAAACTGCAGCAAAGACTTTAGTAAAGTCAAGTAGACAATATCCACAGCCTTTCCTCATCCACTAAGGGCATCACTTTGTCACAGAAGGAGGTCAGGTTAGTCAAACAGGATCTGCTTTCTGTATATTCATGGTGTCTCAGCCTGATCCCTTGGCTGTTTTGCATGTGCCACATGATGCTACTTAAGATGACGCTCTCCATGATGTTCTCTGGTACCAAGGTCAAGCTGACAGGCCTGTAGATCATCAGATCCTCCTTCAGCACTTTTTGTAGATGGGTGTCACATTTGTCAGCCTCCAGTCAACAGGGACCTTCCCAGTTAGTTAGGACTGCTGGTAAATGACTGAGCACGGCTCAGTGAGCTCTTCAGCCACCTTCCTCAGATTCTTGGTTGGATTCATTCAGCCCTGTCACATGAGAGGGCGATTTCCTTGGACCCTTTATGTTTGATCAGTCTGTCAATTTCCTAGGAAAGCAAGACGCTTCTGTTTGACAAATCTCTATGTATAAAATACAGAGTGCATGCTCAGTGAGAGGTGGTTGTATTTTGAAGGCAGGTAACTTTGGGATCAAGGTGTGTGTTAGTTTTATAATTAAATTAGAATGAATCAAGTTCATCCAAGGACAGTGATTTCACTACAGTTGCTGGTTCAGCAACCAGACATCTATCTTCCTTGGCTGACAGCTGCCATGTGGTTTGTCAGCTACAGAGTGGCATGGAGTTTTCATACCTTCAAGGAGTACAACGAAGCCTGGCCACAGTGCCTCCACTATGCTCTACTCTCCATTTCATCCCTCTCGGCATATGCCAGCTGTGCTATGTGGGGAATCAATGTGGAATAGATTTCGTGCGTGCCAACTGCATTCCATCTGGGAAGCTGCAACTGCATTTCACCCAATAATTTTTATAGTATTATAATTTCTGTTAGAATGTGCCCACTTTTCTCTGATTCTACCTCCAATCAACTTCCCACAGGCACCATACACTTCTATGTGTCTCAGTGGTGTAGCAGTTTGCTGCCAATTCCTTTTGAATTATGGGGGCAGGGACTCTTCTCTCTGTTCCTGTTTTCCAGCTAGGGGGACTGGATACCTGCAAAACAACTGGTTCTACTATTAAAGAATGAAGCAAAGAAGGCGTTATGTACTTCACCCTTTTCCTCGTTCTTTGTCACTATGTTCCCCCCCTCATCAAATAAAGGATGAATATTGTCATTAGCCTCCTTTTCTTGGAGATGCATTTATAGAAACATTTTTAATTGTGACTTAGAGAAGATTAAGTTATAATTGGTCTTTGGGCCTTCTAATTTTCTCCTTGGATGACCTCACAATATTCTCATAGTCCTTCTGAGATGCTTGGCCCTTCTTTCAATGTTCATAAATTCTTACTTTTTCCAGACCGTACTTCTTCCCTGACAGATTATCCATTTTGGCACATGGCAACAGCCTGCTCCTGCATTTTTAAGAGAAGAATGTCCAGCCTTCCTGAACTCTCTTGTCTTTCAGTACTACCTCCCAAGGGACTCTTGTCAACCAGATCACTAAACAGGCTAAAGTGTGCCATCCACACTATTACTATCTTATATTATTATTGACTACCTTCCCTACTCTTGTAGTGGCCCTTTCCATTCTTATGCTAAACGTTTGTCAGTTTTCATAAAACAAGTTTTGCAAATCAACAGTCAAGGCACTGACAGATCCTGGAAGCATAAACAAAAGGTAAAAGTATCTTGTAAATAAAGACACCAAAATCTATTCATTAGACCTTCAGTAAATTGATGAGGGATATCTTTATAAAAAATCAGTTATGAATGATTACATATTCCTTTGCATTTCCAAGCTCTGTACAGAACAACACAGGAGGATTGATCCTCAGCCAAAAGGTACTTTATGTTATGTACAGTGGAAAGAAATACTAATAAAAACCCATTAATAAATACTCCCCAAATAATTCATTCTCCAGATGAAGTTCATGTCTGCACTTAAAGCACGAAGGAGTTGACACAAACTTTCAATAAATTGCCTTTTATAAGGAAATGTAACAGCTTCTGTGTCATTTAGGTGTATCTGCCTCTTGAACCAGTATTTCTCCCTCATATTAATTATGGAAAATTGATCCCCTGGCCCACATATAGAGAGTTTCTTCATCAGCAGTTAAATCTGTTTCCAAATCCCATTTTATCACCCTTGGAAAATCTGTAGCTGATTACAGTGGGTGGCCAGGCAGGAAGAAATGTTCAACATCAGTTGTCACCCTCAGTTGTTCCCTTTCTCTGTAGAAGAGAGTGTAGTCCCTTTTAAAAACTACAGACCACCCAAGCTGAAGATGCTAGTAGTGAAGAGGTCCTTTGAAGACCACTAATCATCAGCTAGTTCAAATAACATGGGAAGAATTATAGTGTGCAAGCATGTAAAGGTGAAAAACAAAGCACTCAAAGGTTACAAAAATGTTGAACCATTTCAGAAAAGCTTTTGAAATTCAGTTTCCTCTTTGTCAGATCAACAGCTCTAAAGATCAAAATAATTTTCTAAATTGTTGCCACCAAAACAGCCTCATTCTTCTGATGAAATGTCCCCATCCACAACCAGAAGGCTCACTTTTTTAGGGAGAATCATTAGATTAAACCATGAAATATATGGCTGTGACTGCTTTACACAGGCAATCAAACAGTTCAGTTTTCCAAGTTTGATACGCGGTGTCTATCTGAAAATGATTGGAAAATAATCTTGAAGGCTTAAATTTATGGACTTGAGTGGTGGAGAATGATGAATGATTACTCGTTAAGTGCTTGTGATTTGCTAAGTGCCACAAGAAAAATATGTGATTAAATAAATGATGCTATTTATACTGTGAAAATTAGATACAATATTTTTTAGATGTAAAGTGTCCTAATATCTAAAACAGCCTTACCTCATACATGATTTTCTAATATATATTTACTTGAGAGGCTAGTGCACTTTTAAAAAGTGAGCAGCTTCCAGTACTTGCAGAGATTACATTTCTCTGACAACTAATACTATTTTCTTGTCAGTAAGAGATAGGGAGCTTACAGAGACCTGGGGCAAAAAGCTTTAAAGTCAAGTCCTGAAACCTGAGGATAGGAATATCCTTTTCTGATATGACAAGTATGAGAATCACCTGAATGGTCGCAGAGACTTTCCTCTGTAGTCAGAAGAAAGGTGCTGGACAAGAGCCATCAGATGTTTTTTTAACAACTTGCTAGGCAAGTTTTCAGTGATTGACTAAGTGGAAATGTGGGATGTTCAAAATCCATTCTGCTTTCTTAATCCAGATAGAAGACTGAAGGTAGCTAGTTTAGTTAATTTAGCTTTCTTTCTAGAGAGTAGGCCTGAAGAAACAAAATTCTGAATAATTAGAGAGACTCACCAAAACAAAACCAAAATGGAGGCAGTGACTAAAACTAATTAAGAATTGCTCCTCTTCAGTGGATTCTTGCAACATATATAATATCAAAATGACAGTTCTTGTTATCTTCCAGTTCTTTCTTCTCAAGCACACAGAAATGGGAAACCGGAGTGGGACAGAAACTGGCAATTCACTCTCAAGTAGTTTTGTTCATTTTAACATATTCAGGAGCATATGTTTAATTATGTGTGGTGGGTTGACCTTGGCTGGACACCAGATGCACACCAAGCTGCTCTACCACTCCCCAGCCGGATAGGGGAGAGAAAATGAGATGAAAAACAACTCATAGGTTGTGGTAAGGCAGTTTACTAAAACCAAAGTGAAAGTTTTGTGCACACACAAGCAAAGAGGAAAAAAATAGTTTATTCTGTCCTTCCCATTAGCAAACAGTGTTGAGCCACTTCCCGGGAAGCAGGTTTGCTCTGGAAGGCAGACATGGTAAACAAAAAATGTTCACACTTCCTCTTGCTTTCCTTAGCTCTTATATCTGAGTTGATGTCATATGGTATGGAATATCCCTTTGCTAAGTTTGGGTCAGCTGACCTGGTTGTGTCCCCTCCCAGGATCTTGCCCAGCCCCTTGATTGGAGAGACAGTGTTGATGCCAGCTGTGCCAGCTCTGCTCAGCAGTAGCCAAACTCTGGTGTGTTATCAATGTCCTTCTAGCCACCAATGCAAAGCACAGCAATGTGAGAGCTGCCATGGGGAAATGAACTCTATCTCAGACAGACACAACACAGCATATCACACCTATCAGAGGTAAAATAAGGACAAGCCACAAGAATATGGTTTGACACTGAGTTGCAGATAGCTTGCTTTTTGTCTTCACGATTTTTATTATTAAATAGATGATGACATGAGAACAGCCTGGTGATCACAAAACAAACATGCTATATCAAGCTCTAGAGTCTCACAAAGATATTTTTTCTATCTATAAGAAAACAAGGGGGAGGGGCAAAAATGTCTTGAGAGGCATGTCTGGAGGGAATCCTTACTGTCATTAGAATCTACAGTCTAGCAGAGACTGTGCTGATTACATGATGGGAAGAATCTGTGTTTATTTTATGGAGTGGGATGGGAAGTGTTTACCTCAACATTCACATTCAGGATTTACTGTGAAATGTCTACAATTTACACATCACCTATTCTGTGACAGCTATGAACAACAGAAGCACATTAACAATACTGTACAAGCTGAGTGGATAATAGGAATGCCGTCTAGAATCCCGAGTGAGATAGTATAGCTCCATCACTGTGATAAATCAGGGATTTATGAGAGAAAGGCCTTCTCTGCTTTGAAAAACCATTACTTTCATGTCATATGCTTGACATGATGCTCTGCTGTTCAGTTACTGAAGTGTATATTCAGAGCCTTGCCAGTGTGAACTCTGGCCTTTCAAATGTGCTGGCAGAGCTGAAAGATCCAGTGTTGCTGGAGGAGTCAACAAGACAGCAAAACTGAAAATGTTTCTTTTTTCATTTTTTAAGGTAGCAAAGATATGTTAGCACATATTTGGGGTCACCAGTGAATTAAACAGTATCCAAACGTTTTAACCATTTTTTTCCACACCAACAAAAATACCTTTCTAAATGTGTGAAGACTATACGAGTTGGTCTAGTTCTTGAAACATTTGATGGATTAGAAAGAAAAAGACAACTGCTTTGGACATTGTGTATAGATCTGACTTGGACCTCAGTGGTAGATTCACCTGCCATTAGACTTTTTAAAATTAATTTCATTGATTTGACAATGTGAGTCCAATGACAAAGCTCAAGCTATGATTAAGATTATGTTCTTCCTTAGTAGATTTTGTGTTCTACTTTTTAATCTCTCCAATGATGTTATGAAAAAGAGATTTTAAATTAAAAAAAAATGTCTTGGTCAAACTTTCCTTATTGCAAACATCTCTCTTTCCTAGAGTTCATTACAAAAAAAAAATTGCTACTACTAATAGGAGAGGAAGAAGGACAGATGCCTGAATAGATGTCTCCTCAGACCTCAAAATTAGTTGACTGAAGTCAGTTTAGGCACTTCAGAAATATACATGATGTATTTTTGCATGGAATATCAGACAGTTGAACTTTTGTTTCAAATACCACTTGCTAGACACCTGCTACTAAGACCAAAAAGGGAAACAATATAATTTAAAAATATTGCATATACAAATAGAGTTACTTTACATCTATATACTTTACACATTGAATATATTTTCCTTTTTGCCCTTATCTGAAGGAAAAAAAACCCCAAACACATCCATTCCAAGAGTAATTGACAGTACATTGCCAAGAGAGAATAAAAAAGTTTTAAATTTATTAGCTTCTCACCTTGGCAGAAGTGTAATGTCAATTAAAAAATCAAAATCCAGTAAATCATATTATTTCCCTTTTTTCAATACAAGACCCTGCTCTGACACCTATAACAGTTGCCAAATTACAGATCTAAAAGACATCTCTGACTCAAAGATCACCTTTTCCATGGAAGACCAAAACAAGTTTCAAATATTTTTAACTATCCTGACATTGATTTCCACATAAGAGGTGGTCAGATATCACATGGGCAATCCTCACACAGGAATTAGGAATGAACACCAGAATTAAATTTGTAAAAGTAAATTATCTTGAGAATTAACACCAAATAGTAATCAAGGTGAAGTAAAAAATCATCACTGGCTCACAGCTCTTTTTCCACGAAATCTTCTCCTTGATCACATAAAACTAATAAGACAACAAGCTCTTTCCAACACAAAACAGTTGCATACACTCACACACTTGTATTGTTTTTACTCTTTAACCATCTCAAGTTGTACTGGAAAAGTCTCAGCCTATACTCATTTTAATCTCAAATAAATTACCTTACTGCCAAGATTTTAATTGAATCTATGTATCTTAAAAAATTCCATCTGGCAAAACACCCCTTCTTCCTCTAGGAAGAGCTGGATCTGGTTTTTCCTTTTCTTAGGTATGTCTCATGCCACAATCTGCTTCCAGTATTGAGGATTAATTGGAGCAACAGGCTTGCATTTCCTTAGTTACATGTGTTCACTCTGTCCCAGGCATCAAATAACCTTGTTATATCTGCTGATAAAAAATTTCCCAACTCTTAATTTTGCAGTGCTTCAGCATTAAGACAGAAAGTATTTACATCCAAAGAGCAAAAATCACTCAAAGAACAAAATATTCCTTGTCNAAAATAAAAAAAAAAAATCAATGTTTAAATTAAGTCATTAAATTATATTTAGAAATATTTCAGTGAACTTTTACTAACAAACTTTCCCCTTCATTGTACTATTTTTAAAAGAAACTAGATACATAATAATTATACAGTTTAATTTTTAGCTATGAAATCAATTCTTACAGTCCTTTAATTGAGGAGAACCTTTCTAAATTTCAAATAACTAACTAAATTTCAAAATTAAGACTACTCAATCAGTTCTGTATGAGGAAGAAAATTTTTTTTTCACAGTATTCTTGTAACCTAGCTACTCTTTAGACAAATACTTCTCATACATAGAGTGAATAATTTGTACTCTTACAAAGTACCATAAATGACTACTAGAAGATAATAAAAGACAAAAATCAATATAACTAATATTTTTGTGCACATTTTCACACATAGAATACAAATAACTTATGCAGAATACTAAAGCAAAAGAGACATTTGGAAGCTATTTTCCGGGCTTAATATAATGTTGAATTAATATTTTTATGCTATCTGTGTGTTCTTTTGACATTTAAAAGAAACTAGTAACAGATATTTTCCAGAAACATTTGGCAGTGACTTTAAGAATTAGAATAAACAATTAGTCTACTAAAAAAAAAATAAAATCTCAGCCCACACTAACCAAATGAAACTACAGCTATGTGAAGGTATTAGCTAAACATAATGAAATTTTAAATAATTATGAACATTTCATAAGATTCAAGAAAAGACACTTTCCCTAGCAACCTATAAGCAGTGATATTTCTATGAATAATGCTGGAGTTTGCCCTATAACCATTCTTTTTTAAAGAATTACCTTTAAATTTTGCCATCTGAGGAGGGTCCTGGTCATAATATTGTAATATCTTATCAGTTCTCAAAAAAATCATGACCTTAAATTTATATGGGATAACAAGTAGCTGGATTTTAACAAATATGAGACAACAGCATGTAAGAGACTGTCTAAAACTTCCAGAGGTGAATAAACAAGAAAATGAGACTTAGTTAAAAAGTATTACTAAAAAATGCAAAATTAATTAGTATATTTCTATCAGCAATATCTAATAAACTCTGCCAAACTGGAAGTAACCAATGCAGATCATATTTTACTTTACAGAGAGAAAACAGTCAATAACTCCCTTCTCAAAACTCTGATAATTCAATTTCAATGCTGAAATAATAGAGATCTAAAGCTATTTTATCAAGTTTCTTCAGGATTTTCTCATTTTTTTAGTTGTATGTTTTAATTGAAAATTATGCAAGTTTGACAACAGTTTAATTTTTTACTTTAAAATCTATTTTTGTCAATCGACATGAAACTAATATTAAAGGCATGAAAATAATACAAAAACTTTTTCATATGAAAGTGTTTAAAGCTGAAAACATTTTCCCTTTTTCCTATGTTCATTTTCAATTAAGAAAACATTAATATAATAAAGTTTAGTTCAATCTTCTTTATTCTGAAAAAAAAAATCTGACCTCTGTAAACTGTACACAAAAATAGGCGATTGCTACTGCTGTTTACTTTTGTTTAAAAAACAAAGAAAACCAGCACTTTTTTTTCTGTCTGCCATATGTATTTTGTTTAGTGACTACAAAAATCTGTCATTTCTTTCTGATGACATGTAAAAGGAATAAAATATATATTACCTTTATAAAAGGTTATCCAAATCATAACTATCCTGTTTCACCAGTAGATACAATGCAGTGTTTCCATAGTCCTACTAGTAGACTCCTTGAGGACATAAAATTACCAAATGGAATAAAAATCAGTTCTGAACAGATACTAGTAGTAGTTCAGAAACACTTAATTTTGAAATCCCTTTATGAAAAGTCCTCATATTCATCTGCAGCTGCTGTCCTTGAGAACTGAGATAGTTTGGCTATGGTACTCCAGTACAAAAAGAACCTATGGAAAACTATCACAACAATTCACCCAAAGACAAGATACACCTCTGGAATGTTGCTAATTTTACTCTGAATGCTGAGCTTTAGGTTAAGGAAAAACCCAACAACAAACTAACAAATCAAAACAAAATTAATTGCTATATTGAACTTTCTCCTGTTTTACATGTCTAGGAGCCAATCCTTCT
>VXAU01000104.1:146930-175221 GCA_013399695.1 Formicarius rufipectus | reverse complement strand
ACTCTAGGTCATTAAAACATAAAAAAGACCCATGTTTGGTGTTGGTTTTTGTTTTTGTTTTGTTTTGTTTGTTGTTGTTGTTTCTGTCGATTAATTTTTTAATATTATTTAAAATGTTCCAAAAAGCATTTATCCTTCAAATGAAATAACTGTTCCAGTACCATGATTCAAAGAAATTCTTTTTCTGTAGTTACTCAAGTGGTTATCTCTTTAGAACTATTTCAGGAAAGCTGCTTTGATGCTTACCTTGGTCTTTTCCTCTATCTAGAGGTCAACAGGGTTTTCAGAGGAGTTAGCCATATGAAAAAGGAATCTGACACTGAATACAAGATAGGTGATATAGAATACCAGCAACTGAAATAGAAGGGCATTACTCTAGCTCAAATCAAAATATTGAGAAGTGAAAGTCTGCCTGAAAGTATTACATCCTGCAGACCAATTTGGAGAGAAAACTTATATAAATGTCATAACTAGTAAGAATTGTGACTTTGCATTTTGCATTTCTACTGCTTTCTCTATTATGTGGGTAGCTGTAAGAATCTGAAATTGCAGTCTGAACTATAACATGACCACCACTATAATTGGTGTTCTGCCCTTTTACATCCAATTTTGCATCTAGAAAACTAGATATTTTTGCAGACTTACACATGTTTGAATGTAAGGAAGACTAAGCTTTTACAAAGGCAGATTTTACAATAATTTAGTTGAAAATCAGAAATTTTGTGAGTTGTCTTTTCAGAATATCTGTGTCCCCCTGTCTATATCTCCATATACACACACAGTTCTGCAATGGTATATGAAGGCATTTTAAGAAAGTTTTAGATTTTATCACAAAGCAAGTGACAAATTCTCTCCCTTGATTAAGGAATTTAGAACATGATGAAATCTTTGATATATTTTCAAAATGCTTATTTAATTATGGCTAGTCAGGGGACTTGAATAAAACTTGAAGACAGTTTAAAATGGATAGCATAAAAGAGGCTTGGATAAATCTTGTAGTAGACAATGAGCAACTTTATCAAGATGTTGCAGCAATATCTTCATTTGAGTAAATTTACAAAATAATTATTTTCTCTTTTTAAAAATTCTTTAAAAGTTGTACACATGCTGAATGCTTTTTAAGATCATGTTAATATATGATTGTCTGTCACTTGTCTGAGAAAATTACATAAATACCAGATAAAACAAGATATCTGTACCTCACTGAGTTTATACCTGGTAGAAGATTTTGGAACATGGTTTCTGTCTGACACATTATTCATATTAGACGAATATAAGATCACTAGGTATATCTACTTATCCACATCTCATATGCTTCAAAAATAAGATGAGGATCCTACATATCAATCCTACCCACTTCCCACACTGTCCCCACCATGATTTGTGTTATTCCCAGAAATGAAACAAACCAACACAAACAATTAGAGTCTCAGCACTTAATGATGGATATACTGCTTGTAGATCGTCAGTTAGGATGGAATTCAGTTATATATTAAGGTTTAAGCCATTAGGGTGGCTAGCAGTCTTTCCAAGTTTCATTAACGTTTAATACAAGCCAAATTGTTTTGAATTTTATATAAGGTTGCTTGTGTTGGCTTTTCTCTAAGAATGCAAAAATTAAAAAGTGAGACAGTTTGCATAGTAAAGGAAATCATGAAAATCTTTAGCAAATCCCTATGCTATTCAAATGTGTTGTTCACACAAGATGTCAGTTTGACATAAAGACTAAGTTCTTCTGATTTCCAGTCTCATTCTGTACTAATAATACCAGTATCACTGATATCATACTTAATATAATTTCCTTCCTCTCTTCAGAAATCCTTTTTATGGAAGCCCATCTTCCTGGCTGAAGTTTGCATTTTTAATCTATTGCTATTTTTCTGCTCTACTTTTAGATTAATTTGTAGAGAATTAAATTTAGACTTTTTTCCAGTTTCACATATATGCCTTGTTTCCAGATGTTTCTTTCCCTTTACTCAGATATATATTTCACTTAGTACAACCTAAGCACTCTTAACATTTATAAAAGAAATTTACACTTCAGCACTGTCCTCAATAATTTATTGGTAGTCTGCAACTATTTATAATGCTTATTCAGCAGACATTCTCCTTTTACCAGAAGGCCACGTCCTTCAGGTATTAGACATCTGAAACAAAGTGCATCAGTTTTATTCTCTCTTACTTTGATACTGCTTTGTTCTATTCCCTTATTAATTTGAAGGCTTTTAACAGATCTACTCCTCTCTTCCTTCTGAATTACAGAGACAGCACAAATATTTTCATCATACATTACAGCTAAATTTTCTCCCTACCTCTCTTTTTGTACCTCTGATTTAGGCCATCAAGTCTCTGAGAGGCCAATTAAGCTATGTTTGTGCACTAAGATGTTATTGTTTGTTCTCAATACACTTTGCAGTACTCTATAGATGTCTAATATATTTTGTAAGTTCCCCTAATAGTCTCTTTCCTGTAAGCTATCTAAAAATGTTGACAATATTATTATCTGAAAACATGAAAGAATTTGTATTCACTTACCCAGAAATCACCAGTCTAGCCCAAACTCCTCATATATGGATCTAACTTTTGGTCTTTGAATCACTGCATTGTGGCTTTTATTCATAAACCTGCTTATTTGGATCATGTTATTGCAATTCCTTACATACCAGTCTCCTTGAAACAGATCAAACTCAAGAACATTATTTTTTTAGGAGAGCGTAATTTATGTGTTCTCAAGTCTTCCTGTATTGCTATTTATATCATTCACAGAAATATTAATAGCTTAGAGAAAGATTATTTTTGCTAGGGATATTTCTTAAATTATCTTTCACTCAACCTGTTTCCTGTAAGATGCACTTACCTATTAAAGTAGGAATATAGTCTCGAGTAAGGCCTAAAGTTTTTCATGTCATTCTTAAATTTGTTTTGATATATTTGAATATCCCAAATATCAAAACTATTTGTTATAACTCAAAATATCTTTTGAATATTTTGTGTTTGAAAGTATTACATTTGTCTGAACTTCTGTTAGTTTTTACCTTAAAATTTACAATATATATCTTGTATTCATTATCTTTCATCTCTACATTCTGTTTTATCTGTTTGTGTAGACTGTACAATTAATTTTCTGCAGTAAATTTACTCTGGAGAAAAAATGGATTTGCTTTCATTAGGAGAAGGTGAATTCTGAAAAGCATTTTCTACAGATAGTTAATTTTATGTAGAAGTATTATTTGACTGCACTTCTGCTCTTTCCCTACAGGTAATCCTGGAAAAATTTTGGCACTCAGAAAATAATCAATCATTAGCTAAGTATGGGATGCAAAGATTTTACGAAGGAGTAAGAGTGCAACGATATAGTGATGAGATTCTGCAGACATTCCTTCTTCCAGGATACTGAGAGCATTGATGGATCTGACTACCCTGTGCCAGCCTCTTCAGAATATTCCTGACTCTGTCCATGGCCCAGGACCTCATGTCAACCCTCCAGAGCCCAATGATTCTCCAGCAGGGCCAGTCTCTAGCTTCCCACAGCCCTGCATTGCGCAGCCATGGGCCTTGCTGAGCTAAGCCCTCAGCCAATCCTGCCCTCGTCCCATCCCTGTCCCCAGGGAGGTGCCCAATGCAGAGTGTGGGAGATAATCTTGGTGTCCCCAGATGTCCTACTCGTTGGCCTCAGACCACCTCATTGCTACAGACTTGCTGATCAGTCTCTGGACCCTGTCCTGACCCAGACTAGCTGTTATCTGTCTGACCCCTTTGTCAGTGAGGGCACTACTCCTGTCTGTGTTACTGTTGTGCTCAGCTCACAGCTCACCTTTCCTTGCAGTGCAGAACTATACTTCCTATCTTCTACAGCAGAAGTCAGATGAGGATTGCTTTCTGTGACTTCTACACAGACTTAAATGTATTTTTCAAACTGACATGCTATCAGTTTATCAACCAATACGTCCACCACCTGGTGTCCTGAGACATGAGACATCCAGTCATGGCTCCTGGTTAAGCAGCAGATTTCATATCTACTATAAATGGAGTTTCTCATCTGCAAGGTGAAGACAACAGTGATTCTCCAGCTCACAGAGAGTTAAAACACTGATTTCATTTATAAGGGTGCTATAAGCAAGAGAGATATTAGTTCCTTGCACCTTGTAAATTATGACATATGTAGGAAAAACCTTGACTGAACTGAGAAATAAAAGAGATTATAACAATCACATGATATGTTTGGTTTGTTTGTTTGTTGGGTTTTGGGGTTTTTTTGTTTGTTTGTTTGTTTTTTTTGGTCTGCCCTTCTGCTTTACAATACCTTCTTTACCTGGAGTTATTTATATGAAGGAATCGAGAAGATAGGGCAACAACATTAGTCCAGATGGGCAAAATAATAAATCAGTCATGATTGAAACCACCTGTGGGTGACTGGAATTATTGACCAGCAGTGGTTGCCTGACCTGTATCCATCAAAATGTCAAATCATGTAGAGGTAGACAGCAGGTATGCATCCTAGAAAGAAAAAAGAATGTATAAATCTCTGATGCTGTTCCATGCTGCTTCAGGTAATTTTGACATAGGATGCCTTACAACACTGTTCACTCACACACAAACAAACAAAAAAATTAAAAGTAGCACTAGCACATTGCTTATTTGTATTTGAAATAGATATCATATTAGTTGCTGGATACACTATACTCATTCTACCGAAAATAGTTTTGAGTAAAAAGTGTTTTATACTTTCTGCTGATAAGCCTTTCAATTGAATAGTGTGGTGTAATTTAGATATGAATAATACTGGTTAAAGAATTTTTAGCAAACCTAAAAAATAGCGGTACATGGCAACCTTATCTCAAAATTGTAAAAAATTGTTCAAAATTCAATTTAAATTGACCTTTTTTTTTTTCAATAAGTGCATTTTATCAATTATTCCTGTAATGCTTTACTAACATTTGTAATGCTATGTTGTTTAATCTATATTATATTCCCTACATGAGTGTTATTAATGCAAAATATTGATATCTCTAGGTCATCAAGGTTACCTTTCTGTCTTCAAGAAAAAGAAAATTGAAAACACACTGCATAGCTCAGACTTAAGTATTCCCTTGTTGTATTTTGATAACTCAAAATATAGTCAGCAGAGATTATGTAAAGTCCAGATTTTATCCAGATGTTTCTTATCTCTGCAATATTAATATCAAAATTTGTTTCTATCTGCTCTATAAATAGCAAACATTCACAAAATTTTTTCATTAACATTTGGGACTGTAGAACCTTTAAATTATGAAGTCAACAGAGAGTTTTCCATTAACTCCATTGAAGCAGGGCTCATTGTTGTTATCTTCTTAACTATCACCCCTGACATGTACTAGAATGAGTTTATGTAGAAAGGAAGGGACTTCTCATGTTTATGAGGTTTTTCATTTGGTTAGGACTGGAATAAGGGAATGAAACTCTGGGAGACCCATGGGAATTTTTGAAGTGTGGAAAGGAGAATACCACTACAATTTTAGTTCTACCTGCTTTTGGATCATGTTTACCTTCATGAATTTAGAACTCTGACTTCAATGGGTTAATCTTATTTTAAAACGATTTTTTAAAAAAATTTCCAATTATCATGGTTTAACCATAGCCAGGAACTAAGTACTGGGCAACTGCTTGCTCACTTCTATCTTGCCAGCTCTATCTATCCCCAGGCAGATGGGGAAGAGAATCAGAAAAAGGTAAAACCTCTGGGTTGAGACAAAAACTTTTTAATAACAGAGAAAAAATATAATAATGAAAAAGGAAAAGAGAGAGGGGAATAAAACCAAAGGAAAAAAGTGAAAAGGAATGCAATCACTTACCATCTGCTGACTGATGTGATAGGATGGTATGGGATGAGATGAGATGAAATGAAATGCAATGCAATGCCATGCAATGCAATGCAATGCCATGCCATGCCATGCCATGCCATGCCATGCCATGCCATGCCATGCCATGCCATGCCATGCCATGCCATGCCATGCCCTGCCCACCCCATCCCATCTCATCCCACAACAGTAATTAGTCCCACCTGGCCAAATCCTCCCAGCTTCTATATAGGGCATGATGCTCTATGGTATAGAATATCCCTTTGGCCAATTTGGGTCAGCTGTCCTGGCTGTGCTCTCTCATGGCTTCTTGTTCATCTTGTCAGTGGCAGAGCATAGGAAGTCCAGTCCTAGTTACCTTCTGCAGCCATACAAATCAAAGACGGCTTCAGTCTGTCACCCTCATGCCCTCTGACTGTACTCCTCTATTTTGTTCAGTCTGAAGTAAGACTAAAATAATCAGAGTAATACTTCTGCTTTCAACTGGTCCCAGTGATAGAGTGGCACAAAGGAGAATTTAGTAAATCCCATTGGGATTTCCATTCTTACAGAACTTTTTTTCCCAGGAGCTATGATCAAATAAGTCTTACTCTTCTTACAGGGGATGGAGTAGAACAAAGAGACTAACATTGTGTGAAAAAGAAGCCACAGCCCTCTGTAGTAGCCAAAAGGAATGGATGACCCTCAGAGTGTATCAAAGGAGGAACACAGGCAATAATAGCCATTCTTTAGGTTTTGAGTCAGAAACAGAGAAGACAGATGCCTACAGGAAGATACTAAGCAGAAATAGATAAACAGGAAACAAGGTGTCTGATATGAATGAGGCCTAAAGCAGAAACAAAGAGAGCTAGCTGATTTAACAAGTTGATTTTTTTTAAATAAAGTATCAGCTGAGCCAAACACTATGAATTAGAAAGAACAGGGTGTCCTTTCTAATTTAGTATAAAATCTAAATGAATATGTACAGAACCGTGACTTCTCCAAGGACCAAAAAGATTGCTCAGTTTGTTGCTTAAGTCTGCTGATTTATCTTCCATCCTTCAGCTGTTGTTCTCTTGATATTTCCTAATTTCTTCTTCCCATCTGTAAGAGGTCTTCCTTTTACAAACCACATTATTAAATGGAGAGTAGTTAAAGGTAAATATCATGCTTTTTAGTACCTGAACTACCTCTTTAGGTTTAGGAAAAAAAAAAAAAATATTGCCCCTGCTCTGAAAGCACTTTCTGCTTGAATTAACCATCTCATAATCTATAGGAAAAACACAACTATAATAATCAGGAAAGCAAGTAGACCATATAATATTAATAAACTATTACAGGCATCCACACATTTTTCACACTCGGCTGTCTAAACAAATCAATACAAAGGGAAAGATCTAGTTAGGGCAGAGTTGAAAATCTAGTGCTTTATCTTTAAAGCAAGTCAAAACAGAACAATTCTCCTTTATTATGTATAGTGTGGTTTATAGAGATTGCATCCCAAAGGTTTACTTAGTTAGATAATTCTTTTTCTGGGTAAGATAACAATAATAAAAATGGAAAGAGAGAAATTATATCCACAGTCATGTCCCACTATTAGTGGTGTAAATTGAAACTAGCACTACTGAAATCAATATGCTTTACAGTGATACAGAATTACTCAGAGATTAGAATTAGACCCTAGTTAGGTAGCAGAGAAACTTAGAATTGCAATGGCATAGTAAGTCAATGAAGCAAAGACATGGGGTGAGAGTTTTCAGGTAGCTTGAAACTTAAGTGAGGATATAAAATATAAAGAAGGAGCTAAGCAATATGGATGGAGATTATTTTGATGAAGTGTTTTTAAACTCAAGAGGAACACATGGAAACTCTACATAAAACAATTTTTGGAAGGATATATTTGTTTGTTTTCACCATCATGTTGTGCAACTCAATGAGAGTTTTTCATCAACTTTTGAATTTTAGTGTGTGTCACAAACAGACTGCTGAAGTACAGAGTGTTCAAGGCAGCAGAAAAGGAAATAAACAAGATACAATAATTTACTTATAGACACAATAACATTAGGGAGGCATGTTCCTTCTGTAGGTAAGAGAAACAGCAAACTTTTCAGTTCTGTGGATTCTCTTTATCAAAATCCCCTAAACAACCAAAAGCAAAATGTAGTATTTTCAGTGCTCTCCAAAATAGCAAAGTGATTTTAAACAGTAGGAGGTTGAAGTAGCGCCACCTTTTCTCGGCAGCTGGCTGAATTCTTGTTAACATCCACATATTCTCTTATGCAGTCCTCTATTCTGATAGAAGAAGGTATCCATCAGGCCTGATGCCTGATTCTGCTCACTATGTTATATTTAGATAATAAAATACAAAACACACACAAATACACAGCATCCCTCCCAATCAGCCTGACACCTACACCCACAAAACCCCTCTCTAAACACACATCCCACCTGCCAACCCACCAGACACACACACAAAACCTTACCCCAAATTACATCTGTAGCTATCTACAGAATAATATGAATATTTGTAAGTGTGTCCTCTACTTTTGTATATTAAGATTTTTTTTTCTTTTTTTCCCCCCATGGTATTTCCCCCCTGTTTACACAGTAGCTGGATTGTAATTTCAGGTCAGGCCATTCTCCTATAGATATTGGCCAAGGGAAAAAACATTATCAACGAAATTTTAATCCCCCCCCCTCCTCCCCGAATTTCATGTTTTTCTTTTTCTTATGCTCTTCAAAGTACTCTTTTTCCCTTGTTGAAGGTGGAAGGGACACCCTGAGAGACTCCTAGAAGCTAACAAAGAAACACCGTGTTTTTTTCTCAGTATCTACCACTCCAGTAGTGTGCTAACCCTGTCTCTGTTGAGTTTATGATTCTAAAACATCTAAGCAGCATTCCCTTAAAAAAGAATGCAATTGAGAGATCAATACTTTTGCCTGTTGGCCTTGTTGAACAAAGATTAATGCATGTACAAAATCAGGCCAGCAGATGTGACTGTGAAGACTACCAGGCCACTGACAGAGAAATGTCTAATGGAGGCAGCTATCTGTACAGCTCTAAGGTGTGCCATTAAGCGCTGCAATTCACTTCAGTCACATAGGGATTGTGCTACCTCCAGCTGTGCAATGGTAATGTGTGTTGTGTTTTAGCCCATTTATCCAATTTATGCTCCTCATGCAAAGTTTGGGGTACATTAGCTATTAGATCTTACACTCCTGGTCCAACATGGGGCATTAATCAAGTGAAGATGACAGCTATGCCTAGCTCAGAGAATTCTCCTGGCAGACCCCAGGCACCCTGCAGAGAAAGTATTAATGTATGACAAACCTTTGCCAACATTTGGCACCTTGATGTTATTGCCTGGCCTGTTTTCTATGTAGTTGGTATTGTCAGTTTTCCTGATGGAGCTGGAGATGCTATTTAATTTCACTGCATAAGGGAGAGAGAAATCCATTAGTGTTTGTTGCCTGTCAATGAAGATTCTGTCACTAGATAGCAGAAACTGCAAATGTGCCAGATTGCTCAGCAGAAACCAGAGTAGCAGGAGACTGAAGGCAACAGGGTCACATGATATTTATCCTCTTTATTTCTCACAAAAGGCACACATTTCTCCTCAGCAATCATTGGCAGCAGAGGAAAAGGTCATGCTGAAAGAGAGCAAAATACAATTCTCAAAGAGAGCTTAGGCACCAAACCACCTTTTTAAAAGCCAAAAGTTCCGATATGTCAAACCCTTGGATGGGGCTATGTCTCTCAGCAGCTTAATTTCTGCTGAATTGTGAAACTCCTAAGAGCTGCACTACATTGTATCCTAAAAGAATATACAAAACAGATACTTCCCTGTTCTAGTCGATCTAGTAGTAACACTCAGAGAACACCTGCTGAGGTGTGAACAGTGCTTTGTTTTGCCCAGCTTGTTTTGCTTGTTTATTGAGAGCAAAATTCTCACTTCTCCATATATGACACAAAGAAAGGAGTTCAGCTGGGCTCTTACATTTTTTCAAGAAAGATCTTTAATAATTAAGTAGCTGGATTTCAGCCATTCAGAGTAGTTTTTGACTTTGAAAGCCATACAAGAATTTATAAATACTAAGTGCCCAGTTTGGGATTAGGAATTCCACTATTCATTCGTTAGGAAATCTAAAAGTTTGTCACTGTAGTGCTGAACATTCATTCTTGGAATTGTTCTTGCAAATTGAATCCTTAATAGCACACAAGAAAATCCTTGGGCATTTCAAAACATTCTTCACTGGGTTCTTTCATAAATTACATCTCTCTTTCCATGAGAGAAAAGTTCAGATCTCAGAAAATACAATTAAAATATGGGGTTCTCATCCTGTTGTTATCTCACAGTGAGCACTTCATCAAGATTCTTCTGTAGGAAAGATGAATTTGATCCTTTACAGTAGGATATAGTATTTGATTATTTGATTACTGCAGCTCTTACACTTCTCTACCAGTGCACTAAGAAAAATGTGGATATATTTATTAATTTAGTACAATTCTATATATGTAAACTGATGTTAAGATGGTAACATGTTACTAGGCATTTTGTTTAAATCTCAGTAATTTTTTTTTCCTGATGTTAATACATAATTATCAGTGTATTAGCTAACACTTGCCAAATCAGTCCCAAGAAGCCTAATTCTAATCATAGCTTAGTTAACCTACTGGTTCATATGCACATACATACTTTCTCCATTTTTTTGTCCTTCTAACAGACATACACTCAAATCCCCCCAAACAAAGGAAAGCAAATAAACCCTGCCACACATAAGCTATACACATTGACTTTTGCTTCCAGTGAAAAGAAGTATAATTCTATGCTAAATGGCAAGCAGACAATACAAGTCACTCCCTACATGATGCATCTTACTAAACACTCTCGTTCTTATAAATCCCTCTTGATAGATCAATTCTGATTTGGCCTGTCTGAAATGTGGCCAGGGCTAATCTCTTCCCCTTAAATATTCCACTGAATTATGTTGTTCTGCTGGAGAAGCCCCAATGTGGTGGTAAAAAACTGCTTAAAAACAGTTTCAGTTTACACTATCAATACATAGATTAACATGTAAACGATTCTCTTTCAGTGTTTTCTTTAGGTCACACTTCTTTTCCAGCTGGTCATTTCACACTGTTTAGAAAACCTCTCTACCATTTCCTAAATCTGTCCTAGTTTTATCAAGGCTAATCTCTTCTGTGTTCTCTGAGAGTTCAGAAATGTTCTTTTCAGTCACAACAGTTTCTCTTTATCCATTAAAACCAAAACTAGTCTCTTCTCTCTTTTGCTAGATATAGTTTTTAATTACTTCCTTGCTGCTTATACTGAAAATAAGATTAGCAGGTCTTTTTTTATTGCTTTTGTTTGTTTCTTTGTTTGTTTTTTTGAGGATTGACTAGTAATTAGTACAATGGAAAATGAAAGACATTCATATTCTGGTAAATATGATAGTTGCCTTAAGCTAAATCTAACAAAGTACTTGGTACAGCCGAAGTACAGCCTCAGTTCTGCTTTAAATACCCAACTCCAAACTTAAGATTTCCAAAACCATTTAATGTGATGCATATTCTGGAGACACCTACATTTTTCCTGCAGATAAACCAAGTGTTTACTTTTTGTGTGCTCGCTTGAATTTTCACAGTGCTTCATAGCGTGATGAGTGTTTAAAATTATTTCCCTTGATATCAACAAATTAGGGGCCTTGGTATTGCCTCAGAGATAGCTCAGTATGGCAAGCATTCTCACACAAATCCATCTGAGCCCTCTACAAACAATCTGTATAATCCACACAGTACAGTTATGGTGTTTACTGATTTAGTGACTGAAGAATCTACCCTGAGATTAGTCACAACTTCAAAACAAAACCAAAACAAACCACAACTAACCAACCAAGCAAAAACAAAAACAAAAAAGAGAAATTGTTCTGCCTCTCTCTTACACTCAGAAAATGGAATAGAAGATGCTGTTCTAATCATGAGGAGATTATATAAACTGACAACAGAAACATTAGTGCTCTAAAGGAAGCTACTGCAGCCATAGTACATTTACTGGAAGCTTTAACATGGAGGCGTGAGTTACAAGTTCTTACTATTTTTTCTTTTCAATGTCAAGCTTTATACTGTCCCTGCTAGGAAAGTTTACTAAATTTCTCATTTTCATCTGGTTACGTACTATAAGTCTGCATCTTCTCACCTCTTCTGACATCCACACCTTCACTATTCAGGCAGCCTTTTGTTTTTCTGACTAGAACTCACTACCCATTCCTTTCCATGTCATTGTTTGTCTCATTATTTAAAAAATCATCATAAATAATCATCTAAACTGGGACTTAGATATTTGAAGGTAGTTTAAGACCAAGACAATGCTTCCATCCATCTAGACTGTCTACCCATAGGTTTCTCTATTCTTTCGGTGTCCCTTTATTTAATTTGAGTTCTTCAGTTACTCATCAATGTACAAAAATGTTTATTCTAAATAGAAGAGTGGAAATCTTTCTCTGCTGTATATAGTAATTCTGTCCACTGAATACTCACACAAATTCTCTTTGCATCCTGTGAAGAAACCTCATATGGTATAAAAGCCTGGGGTTGAATTAAACTTCATTTGATGTTGTCGTGATGGTGACATACATTTTTTGCCTAAAGTTTAGAAGCTGGACACTCTAGAAAGTTAAAGATACTGATTTGATGAACCCCTTTAAAAATGCACTCATTGTACAGTGACAAGTTCAAGAGTTGGGAGACCACACAGAAAAAAAGAAAGGCTTGATTCTAACCCAGGAATTAGGACATTATCTGGGAATGGTGTGTACGTGTGGAATTTTCATTTGTGGTCCCTATATGGTTCATACTATTTTTTTCTTTATTTTTGGTTAAACCATCACTGTATTAAAAAAAAAAAAAAAAAAGAAAAAAAAGAGGGGGATGAGAAATATACCCTAGAAGAACCAACATGAGGAAAGTAAAAGATATAAAAAAAATCAGGAGAGTATAACAACTGTCAAGATAAACTGTTGCATGGTTGGAATTCCTGTGTTAAAGACAAAAGGAAGAAAACTGTTTTATGATATTTCATTCTGCTTACACAGGATAATGGGATAAATTAAAAAAGGATGAACAGAAATGAGTCCTGTCATACTGGAACAAGGTCTAATATGATATTCTCTGTGAGACAAATCACAGTACAGTTCAGTTATTTTCTTTTTTTTAGGAAGAGAGGGTCTGGAATGAAAGCGTTGATGGGAGCAGCTGATAATGCAGTACACTCTTAACCTTGAAACTTTTTTGAATAATTTGCTTTTCACTCTTGGCTGCTCAACATTACTACAGTACAATTATGAAGATGTAAACATCACAAGGACACCTGGCACACAGCCTGTCATAATGAGTTAAACCTGAGTATTTGATTCCCTGAGCAACCATGGAGAGAGAATGAACCAACTCATCAGGAATTCAACTGTGTCAGTTTAGGGGGTGGTGAGGATGGGAGGAGTTGATCCATCAAGCTCAGACAAGACCCAGACAACCTTCCATTTTCTACTTTCATTCAGGCAGTAGAAGCAGATCATAAATGGACCTGTCAAGTCCACAGTTAAATGAACTCTGGAGAGAACCTGGAAGATACCTCTACTGATACCTAAATACTCTTGAAATACATTTGTTTTTTTCTTTTCCGGGGCAAAGGCTGCAATTTCCTTGTTTTAAATGGCTACAAATCACATAAAGAAGCAAACTGGCCAGAGAATGGAACATTTAATTATTTTGTTTTCACACCATTAGCAAATTTGAGCTAAGGTATACTACAAGTTTGATGGACAACTAGGCTGCATCCATTCAGAGTCCTTCATTATCATATTAACCTTGCTTCTCCTTTTGCCCCAGACATAAAACTTAAAGATTTTTAACTGAAGGAATTGATGTTACTGACTAGTAAATTAAACTTGGACTTTTAGTGATCTTTCCATATTAATATAATTTAATAATTCATTAAGTGAGCACTTTGCTGAATAAATCGAAATATTTAGAACAGTACTAGATATTTCAGATGATTCTTTTAGTCTTGTTCTTAATTAATTAGCAAATATGTTTTCAAATACCTCTGAAAAATGGGGTCTTTATTACCACATTTTTGAAAAAGCTAATTTTCAGCTTATTTAATGATGGTGTCATGTCAAGGTAACATCACTGACTTCATTAAAGGTTCGGAAAAAAAAGTTTTATGAAAATCACACATCAGTAAATATAGAAAGTCGTGGGGGGATGACATAATTTTTTTATTACTGTTTTTCCAATGCAAATTGTTTTAGCCTACCATACATATCCTCCTTTTTTTCTCTTTCTATACAGGCTTGTACATATATTTTCAGCCTTTATAAGTATTGTCATGATACAGATGTACTGGATAGCTATAGCTTAAAATTACCATATTGCCTGAGCTATCCAACCCACAAAATGACAATGAATCTTGCATAAACATGCTATTCAAATATGCAGTCATATGGTAAACACCTTTGTAAAGTGAGTTGAAATTTTATGTTGTATCTACTGTTACAGTTTTCTTCAGCACAATGCTCCAAAGGGCCATGGCAGACCTCAATGAAGATAACAGCATCTACATTCGGCGTCGTTCCGATGGAAGTCTCTTCAACCTAAGGAGGCTGAAGGCCCACACCAAGACCCTCAACCACCTTGTCCATGAGCTGCTTTTTGCTGGCAATGCAACCTTCATTGCCCACACAGAAACAGCTCTGCAGCACTTAACATCCAGCTTAGCAGAGGCTGGTGAGCTTTTTGGGCTGGAAGTCAGCCTGAAGAAGACAGAAGTTCTCTATCAACCTGCACCTCAGAAAGTTTTCCATCACCCCCACACCACCATAGGTGAATCAGAGCTTATGTTAGTCCAGCAGTCCATTCATCTGGGAAGCATCATTTCCTTGGATGGTAAGATTGACAGAGATTGACAACAGGTTAGCAAAGGCATACAGAGCTTTCAGAAGACTCCATAAAAGAGTCTGACACAATAAACACCTTAAGAAAAGTAGAAGGATCAGTGTCTACAGAGCCATTTTACTGTCTACTCTTCTATATGAGTCTGAGTCTTGGGTCATCTACCACTACCACCTGCGACTCCTCCAACGCGTCCACCAGCGCTGCCTCTGTACAATCCTAAACATCTGCTGGTCTGATTATGTGACTAATGTGTCTGCTCTGGAACAGGCAGAAGTCATCAGTATCGAGGCCATGCTGCTGAGAACGCAGCTGCGCTGGGCAGGACATGTGTCCATGATGGAGGATCACCGCCTCCCTAAGACTGTGCTCTATGATGAACTTGCCACCGGCTGCTTCAAGAGAGCAGTCCCAAAGAGGAGATACAGGGACTGCCTGAAACCACACCTCAGCCTTGGCCATATTGACCACCATCAGTGGTCCACTCTGGCCTCCAATCGGGAGAGGTGGAGACACACAATGTATAATGCTGTTGTCTCCTTTGAAACCGCATGCAGAATCAGCCTGGAGGAGAAAAGACAATGAAGAACCGTGACTTGACAGTGCCACCTACGGAAACTTTCTGCTGTGCCTTTTGCAACCGGACTTGCCTATCTCGCATTGGCCTTATCAGCCATCAGCGCGCTTGCAGCAAGTGTGGGTAAAACCCTCCCAAATCTTCGTTCATGAAGTCTAGCCATGATGATGATGATTATGATGAGTGCTACAGTTGCTCTGATATTTATCTTGACATATAATGTAAAACAATATTTTAAACTAGAATAATCAAAATTCAACCATAATTTCTGAATAAAAGGATGCTTACTTCCTTAGTCAAATACTGTTCAAGATAATCACACTACTTTTTGGAAATGTTTAAGAAGTGACAAAATATCACATCAAAGTTTCTCAAATAACAAGTAATCATACTTAAGAAGGACTGTGTTCCTTCATAAATTAACAGGAGTTGGCTTTACTACATTTTCTGTTACTCTTCGCAACTCAACTTTGCATCTGCTGCAAGAATGAAAAGGAAGTGATGTTAGTGAGGGGGAATACAGAACACAAAAATAGGAAAAGGAGAAAGGAAAAGAGTAAGGAGAGGATCGGGGAGATTTCTCAATGCTTATCTACATTACTCTAAGAAAATGTCAGCAGAGAAATGGAAATTATCCAGCTGAGTAGCTCTGCTTGGGTCTTAATTTGACTGCACTTAGATATTTTCTGAAGAAAAAAAAATATAGTGCATTGTGAAAAATCTCTGTTATCTTAACATCATTACTGTAATTACAATATATGGTGTATTCTCTGATAAAGTGAATTTCAAGCCAGATAGGTTTCCAAAGCGACACCATTTTCCATCCTGGTAGTCCAGGCCAAGAGACTTGATCTCTGTGCCAAGGCACAGTGTTTCTAATGTCACTGGATATGCAATGGAGCTAACAAGTGTAGGGAGAAGGAAGCCAAGGGTCCTCCATAAAACAGATACATAGAACAAATTACCAAATGGGCCTGCAGGGAATCTAGGGAACACAGAAGGGCTCAAAAACCTGATAGGTTCATGTTGTAGACTTTTTATTTCAAGCATGGAGATAGGAGAAGAGAGCAGGGAGTAAAAGAAATGCTGATGAACAGTGACTGTCACTTTCAAAGCATGTCAGCCAGGAAACTGAAGGGAAAATCAGCTTCGCCAAAAAGCAGTAGAGCCTGGGGAGCCCATTACCCCCATGGAGACTTCCAGTTCTGATGTGTTTATGCAAGTTTTTGTAGGTTTTCTATCCATGAGGAGCTATACCTTTGGAGTTTTCATCCTGTGGAAACTAATGTGAGCTCCCCTTTATCTTTCATGACCTGGATGTTGCACCTTTCCTCCAGATATAGTTATGATTGTTGTATGGCTACAATGGTTCCACTATATCTTCCCCAGAAATCTTTCCTATAGAGATAGGGAGGAAAAAAAGATTATTTTCAAAGATTATTTTCAAGTGAATTACTGCTGGTCTGTGACCAAAAAAAAAAAAAAAAAGAGAAAACAGCTACAATGCAATGGTCAGAAAAATTGCATGTGAATTTTATCATTACATTTTAATGATTTTTTTTAACCAAGATTCTTTGCATATATACATTTCTTGTAGAACATTGAATCATATGTATACGTGGAACAAAACTAAACTTTATCTTCTGTATTCTGTGATAATTTTCTAAATGGTCTTTCTTATGGATCTGATGTACTTACAACTAATACTGCTCCTCTTTTTGCTTCATTGCTATGCTCTTATTGCTTTAAACACTTTCTTTAGAACTTGTGGGATTCAGAAATATCTTGGCTGCAAGAGAGCTGACTGGGAAGTCAAAGAAACCATGGGAAACCGTATTGGGAGTATAACAAGCCTGATAAGCTCGACCAAGTTTGCTGACACCTGTTGCTTCAGATATCTCCAAAGCTGCCTACACCTACGCTCCTCCTGGGTCAAGATGAACTTTTATGTATAGAGTGCCTTTGTTTCTTCTGGCCTTGCATTCCTGAGTGACCTCCATAGCAACCATACTGTAATCTCTTAGTTGTAATATCTCCTCCCATATTTAGCATAAAACCAGCCCCTGAGATGAATATTAATCTGCTGTACCTTTATATTGTATCTTGTAATTGAATAAATGTTCCTGTCTTGACCCCCCACAAGCGGGGACCGTGCCGACTGCTACAAGTACTGCTACCTCAGTAGAAATATGACAAGCACAGACATTACTAATATTCTATTTTCCATACCTAGTAGAGGGTGAGTCATGATTTGGAAATAGTGAGACCAAAATGAATTGTATTTTTTAGGAAGTGTTTTCTTTATCCCAAACATCGACTGCTTCAGATTTTAATGGAAAGTATCTCCTTCTTTGGTTTTCTAATGTGGAAATGATATATGCATTTTACAAATCCTTCATCAATGGGGATAGGAAGAACACTCACTGTTTTCTGTCTTAAATATGTGCAGTCACTTCCATTTGATATATACTTATGTTTAAAGAACTTTTTATTCACAGCCCATAACATATAATGGAGTGCTAGGCACTATCAGAGTGTGCTTGTACTCTTATTTTAGGCTTATCATCATTTTCTGGAATGGTGTCCTTTGATGTTTCCCAGTCAAAGCATTTTCCATGCAAGTTACCTTAAAATTCTTACAAGATCAGTCAGTAAATTACACAAATACATTTCATATTAACAATTACAAAGGTTTATAAAAAATGGTGAAAGAAAAATAAGCAAAGCATACTTTGTCTACTAACCTCAAAATAATATAATTTAAATTACCACTTTTTTTCTAGATGACTCATCACTGCACAGCTAACCACTTTGACCAGGAATTTGATATACCTCATATCTCACATTCAAAGGAAAGAACAAACTGGACTATAAATCAGCTTTTATATCCTATCACATCCTTATCATCACTCCACTTCCTTGTGGTTTAACATGTTTTAAAATTCTCTCTTCCCTACTAACATTATCAACATTTTACCTATTTGCTGTTCCTTAGGCTTATCTTGTTCTTTATTTTTCTGTCACCTTCATGACTTGTATGTGCAACTACAACTCCCTTTTGCTCATTTATGTGCTTATGTAAAAAGTTTACATCCTGTGCCTTCCTATGCTATAACTTTGCTAAAGAACAGAGAAATGGGCAACCTTACTGATAACTTGTTTTGGAAAATGGACATGTTGAAGTAGTGATAGTTGTAAAAGAGGGCATTTCAGTACTATATGGGCTGTAGTGTACAAATTGTACAATGAGCTTTGATCGCAATTTCTAGTAGAATAAATTGCACTGCGTGGCACTATATGTACTTAACATAAAATCATCAATAATAAAAAAATCCATAAGGAGATTATATGGGAAAGTAAAAACATCATTCACATTGTGTGTTTGACCAGGTAATTGATTGATATTCCAAAGTAATTTACTATTAATCAGTCTACTCAAATACAAGTATAGAACTTTAATGAAAAATAAGATATTCAGTTCTAAGTAGAAAATCATTTTGCAAATAAATTAATGGTTTGATTTTTCAGAGGAATTTTGATTTTTCCAGTGAAAATAAGATGTTTTCTACTTTAGAAAAATGTGTTCATTTTTACTCAGAAATGTACTTGAGGAATAAATTGATGTATTCAGACTGTTTAAATACAGCTTTTTTGGTTTGAATTTTACCATAATAAACTTGATTAATGTTGCAATTTGGAAAACAGGAATCCTTAAACTATCATTCTCAGAACATTCCGCCACCTTTTTAAAAAAACCCTCTTTATAATATGTTAAATTCAATTGATAAATTAGTTTAAGTGGCTCAGAATTGCACTATTCTAGAAGACCAGACACAAGCAATGTTTTTTAAAAATTTGTTTACTTTGATGTTATCCTCTATATTTCAACTTTTATGCTTATTTTTTACACTTCTTGCCTCCCTTCCCCATGTTAAATAGAGCAAAAACCATTCCTAAGGTATATAAGAAATCACAAAACCATATTTAGTCTTGGAGTAATCTGAAAAAAAAAATGTGTACATGGTTCCAACAGAGCAGTTCTCAAGCCAAAACTTGACTAGTATGTATTTAACTTACCTAATAAAATATACTGCCATCATATTATTTTTGCTGAAATAACTGCACACTGCTCAATTCCACTGCCTCTCTGGTGTATCTATTCTGCTTCATGTATAAAAGCCGTTGATACAAGTTCTTCTAATATCTATTTATTCCTAATTCACTGATTTTAACCCTCCCTTCTAGTTTTAACCTAAGAAATCTAATTTTAAAATTAACTCAAACCAGTTTTGTCATCTCTTAATAACCAGGAGCCTATCCCTTATAAGGTTATTTGGTTAAAGATCAAAACCCCAATGCCAGTTAAAATAAAAATGTATAATTAGAGTCAAGGTATAACTTTGGGGTTTGGACTGCTTTAGGATTATCTCATGATACCTTGATTTTTACCTGCAATGAAAGAAACCAAAGGGAAGAACTTTTGTATTTCATAGGGCAGCTAGCACTTGGTCTGGATACTGCCACAGTGGAGTGGCAACCCTTGCTCTGCAGCTGCCAGGGTCTAATTATACTGCCTGGGACCAGAACAAGGAGTTGAGCAGCTGTGTGGAATTAGACCTGAAGGCTTGTGTAGATATCAAGGAGCGAGCATTGAAATTTTCTGATATTATTGGAGCAGGGATAAGGAGAATGTCCCTGATTGTGATTATTACTGACTTCAGATGTGACAAATCATAATATTTAACTGTCATGGTAGAAGCTGACCAGATTCAGGTTAGACCAGAGGTCTAGGAACTTGCAGTGCTCTCAAGTCGTGTTCCTAAAGGGAAGTACTTTGTACAGTGACACTGTAGTGGAAAGTATATGAAGTGTGCAATGGGAAGACAAAGGTCAGAGTCAGCCTCCTTGCTCTTCAGGGGTATCACTGAGCTGCAGGATGTAGCACAGTTCCTTTTTCATTTTCTCACTGGCCTTCCCATACTACATAAGTTGAAATAGAGAGATGAAGAGGTCCTTTGATTTTGATTTTAAACCAGTAGGCAGAGCATGTTTTTCTCTAAAACTGAAATCATGGATTTAAGCTCCAGAGGTTAAGGACCTTTTTCTCATTTGTTGGATCAATAAACTTATGCTAACCAGCAGGAGGCAAAAAATCACCTCACAGATAGGCTCATCAGCTTAGACGTCACTGTGTATTAATGTTGTCGTATGGCTTTGAGATTGAAACTGCTGTCATGGCTAATCAGCTTGAAATGAAAGCAGGGAGTTTGCATCAATATACTTGCATATCCTAATGTTAAACAGAGGAGATTGAATCCAGACAGCCATCTCTAGTGTAAGAAGAGGGGGCAAAAGGATATACTTTATTTTTCTTTAAAGCTAAGTTATGCAAGTAAATTGTATTAGGGTTTTTACATGTATAATTTCTTCTACTTAGAAAATAATTTTGTTCTGTAGTCCATATGAACTCACAGGTAGAGTCTATAATTTTTCAGTTTAAACATCATTAATTGGGACTTTATCATAATTTTAAAACAATTGACTTCAAGCTTACTTGGTTGTTTTCAGTTTTCTTTCTACAGTTGAGTTGTTACAGATTTTTCTCTAAGAAATATCTGTTATGTATATTGTATTAATAGATCACCATTACTTAACTAAATGCTTTATTTGAAAGGGGGTTGTGTTTTTAGACACCATATAATGTAGGAGCAAACGGTCTTTATAGAGTTTCTGGATTGATTACAAATATTTTGTTATCTGAAAGGTCGTTCACCCTTTTACTAGGAAGCTCTTCATGTCTGCTTATCTTTATTTGAGGGTTAAAACCAAAACCCATAGAGGTTAATACTTCCCAAAAATAGATTCCTGCTCTCAGCTTTTTATTCCTAGGAGTGTTCCCAGGAAGAAAGCACATGAGAACTCTAAGTCTGTTATTGCAAAAGCTTTACAAATGCTACTGATTCTTGCTCAGTCTCTCTAGTCCAGTTAGTTCATGTAGATAAGGCTCTCTTGTTCTTTAAATACAGTCAGACACAAACAAAATTGCCAAACTAGGTATCACTTAAGTCAGAGCTTTGAATTTCCTTCTGTTGCTTCTCACTAGCTATGTTACAGTAGCTGAGACCAGAGGCTAAAGTAAACAAGTGGCAAAAAAGAGCTCATGTTATTTCAGACTTTATTAGTTTACCTTTATCTTCTTGCTAAATTCCTTTGGGATTTTTCTGTTCATATCTAATTGAAGAAAAAGGAATTGACTGAGAGAATAAGGCTTTGGGAGGTGGTTTCATTTAAAATTGTAATAATACTGGCTTTACATTGCGTAGTTAAGATAAATTTGCTTTTCCTGAGGCCATTTACACTACAGGTTTAAATCTGATGTTAAGCCTCTTTCAAAACTTGTCTCTAGTTTGCAGAAATGACTCTGTGTGTTACGCAAATTCAAGATGCTTCTTTATATTTATGGTTACCTCACTACCTAATTTCATCCAGTTAAAGATGTCAGTTTCAAATCACAAACAACTTTCTTCCAGTGTTTTATATGCTCCTTTTATTTACAAGAATACTGAAAACATGGTGATAAACTTCATTTCCAGTGTCAAGTCCAGCATTTGGATCACAACAACCCCCTGAATTGCAATGCAGCTCATCACAGCTTAATTTACAAAGGAAACTATTACTTACCCTGAGACTGAAGTAACTTAATTTTCAGTTTCTAGGCAATCAGATTGCATATTTAATTAGAATAGTATACAATTAATCAATAACTTCAAATATAATGGTTCATAGAGTAACACGAGTCTGTCTAAAGTTTCTTTGAAAAGTCTCTTGAATTTACATATCCATTTTACCTGAAGAACTATCAGATTATCAAGTGGCTTTTCAAATGAGCAAGTTTCAATTTTCAATACGATTTTCAGTATTTTGCTCAGGAATAGGGAGCCAGGTCCAAACTTACCTATTGGCGTATAGTGAGGATAATTCATTGATTTGATGTCAGGAATTAACCAAATTATAGGATGCTCACCAGTATCTAAATTGGATTTTGGACTTCGTATTCAGAAATATTTAAGTGTTAAAAAAAAAGTCTTTTGTTGTTATCATGTCTTTCAATGTTGGATTAATGTAATAAGTGATTGTAAATTATCAATGAGTGATCAATGAATATCACTCCTTTTAACAACTGAAGGCTGGAATGTTCCAAACTTTTTTTTAATGAGATTTTTTTTTTTTAATTTTTTTTTTGATCCCACTTATTTTGACTTGTTTATCATTAGAATTAGAATTCATTTCACCTTTTTTCACATGTATCTTTATCTTGGACGCAGGAATTGGATGCATGCATTATCTTTTTGCTGCATACCCAGTTTGCATGGTTTGATACAAAGTGAAGTGAGGAATCTGTCATTCTTGATATTTATTTTGCTTTATTATAAGAAGGATCAAATTTTGTATATTTTTTTCTATCTATGAACACATTTTCTTTTGGTGTTGTCTTATTTTTTTAAATTTATTAATATTTTTCTGGTAAAATTTTTGCCTACATGAATTATAAAAAGTTTTTTATGGCCATATGAAAAAATATGCCTTTACAGAAATAAGTTCAATTTTAAACTCCATTCTCATATTGTTTATTAAGGCAATAATATGAATACTTGTAATAACGTTTTTGTAAGAGTTGCATTTCTTTTCTAAGTATTCTGATTTCAAAAAGAGAACTTCTGAGATAGAAATTTGGTGCATTAAATTACCATTACTGTAAGCAAAAAATCCTTTATAAACATTACTGAGTAATAATCAGTAATAGATTAAGGTACTATCTCATTATTTCCTTCTGCTATGAATTATATTAGAAATAACTTCTTCAGATGTAATATCTGAGTGTAATCTTTAGATTTTCAACATCAAAAATACCATTAGTGCACTAGGTTTTGTCAATTCAACCTTTCCAGCAATGGAAAACTGTGCTAATAGTATATGAGAGATAGAATCTAAATATTACATTGAATTTTCACATCGGCTACAGTGACATTTTTCTCTACTCAAATCCTCACAAAATAATATCATTTAAGATGTGTTTTATTTATGCAGAACATTCCTAGATCAGGAATAACACAGGACATGCTTAAAGGAACCAGAATTAGAACAGGGGGTTTGACTGGAAGACAAACAGAATTAAGTTAAACAAGGTATAACACCAGAAGGGATCTAGATAGCAGAAAAGTGTAAGTGCATAGGGTGTACACACTCAAGGCTGAAGAATAATGGCTAAGAGGTGTAAGGAAAGAGGCTTTAGCAAAGAGATACCATACTTCCACTGGGATCAGACTTCACTATCTTACCAAAGCGTGTAAAATAATTGTTAGTGAATGGTTGCAAATTTTCTCTTATTCTTTCTAGACAGATGTTTGCCTAAAATCAAAGACTTTGATATCCTATTTATGGTTGTTTCCACAGTCTTTCTGCTTTTCAAGGAAATCACAATTTTGAAAAAATACTTTTTTTTTTTTTTCCTACTTCTTTCTCTCTAGCCTCCCAGCAACTCAACCTAATGTATTCAGCAAAGTTTCCAAGATAAACAAAGTGCTGAACAACATGTATCATTTCAGCCTTGAAGGTTGGGGGGGGATTTTTGTTTAGTTATTTTTTTTTGCTTGTTTGTTTTGCATTTTTGTTTGTTTTGGTTTGGTTTGGTTTTTGTTACTTAGTATGCTTTGCTTAAAATAAAAACACTTTCTGCATCATGGACTTTTTCCTCTCTTACTCACTTTAAACTGTCTCAATGATTAGCCAATGGAAGAATAATTTCAAATCCTAACCATGCAGGCGTTTGGGAAAAAAGAAAGCACTCTTGCCTAAATCTCTTAATAAAATAAATCCTTCTGTCCATTCAGTTGTTTTCTTACCATGAATGAATAGGCTTGCATTCCACAAAGTTCATCTGGCTTACATCTTTACATCAGGGAAAGTTTGTTTGAAATGCAATATTAGGTTTCCGGGGCCACTTGAGTTGCCTTAGGACAAAAAGTTTCTGCAATCCAAACAATCTCTAAAAAGTACTTGTATGCACATACTAAATAATGGATTACTTTAGATTTGACAGCAGTATGATAAACCACTATTTGGCACTCTGAGATGTGCCAACGTGTCCTTTGTTTTCTGTTAGTCTTCCTGATGTAACACATCTTTTTGCAGAAATAACATTTATAAAGTAATAGATTTAAACCTTCTTGTCTGGTAGCATGTGAAAGAACCTGAGTCCTGCAGAAAAGAGCAGGTCTCTTTTATGAGTGCATTTTACCATACACTCGCATAAGTATCCCGTTTCCTTCTAACTCAGTTACATCAGCTGCATTTACATCATCTCCCCACATATTAGTTATTTAATTATTGTTGTTGTTATTCTGTGCCCTAAATTAGTATTTAAATTCCTAGCTCTAAATGTGGTGGTTTCAGTAGTATCTGCAGAGCCAAAGCTAGGCTAAAACAAAACAAATAATAAAAAAAAAAACCCTGCAAGATTCAATTGGTTTTCTCCCAGATGCTGCAGTTCATCTCACACACTGTTAAAAATCGTCTCAGCTCATTGAGTATAGCTGGCACTGCCTCGTTGAAGGCAAGATGCAGTTATGCACAAACTGTATGCTCTGCTATGTAGGATTGCATGGGTCATTCCAGATCCATATGTATTCTTTCAGCAACTGGGGGAAATGTGAAAGGATGGGCTGCATAAGCTACAGCCTAGGATGACAGAATGTTTAAAACAGACATTGTTTTTAAAAGAAAGCAGAGATAAAAAAATGAAAATCAAGTTTCAGCCTGTGAGAGCCAGGAACTACAAGCATCTCCTTTAAACAAAAGAAAGAGGCTGAAGTGTCGTTTCATTGATAGGAAACACAGCTAAGCCATACTGCTGGTACTGATTTCCTTAGAAAATACCACTCAAACTTGTCTATAGGTGGCATGATATCTTCTTTCCCACTGCCTGTGGAACAGCTGGAGACATCAACAAAGTTACATAGCTTTTCCTAGAAGATGACAAAATTCATGAGCACTGTTTAGGTAACATCGCAGGATATTAATGTGTGTGTTTGCATGTGTGCTTCCATGAGACATCCTGGACAACTAACTGTAGAATTAAGGAAGATAAGGGTCGAAGGACCATTTAAAACTAGTTAAGGTCTTGAAGAATATTAAAATACTCTTAAAAAACCCCAAACAAACAAAAAAAACAACCAAACAAAAACAAAACACACAAACAAAAACCCAAACCAAAACAAACCAAACCAAAACCAAAAACACCCTTTCAAACCTGGCTCATAAATAGTTGACTTTTGAAATATTTCTAGGTAGTAGTTTTCTTTTAAAAGGGTTAGAGGCATTTCGTGCATCTGGTGATTCTGATGAGATGAAAAACGTATGGTTTTATCACACAGATCATATCCCAGTCAAATGCTGTTTTCCAAAGTAAAATGAAAGATGTGTTTAAAATAAATTCCATTCAATTTTAAATTCCAGTTGACTACTAGAAGGTATGACCATTGATCTGAAATCACTCAACTGTAGTACAAATAAAATAGTGTTTAACAAATGTTAAATGCTCANTTAAAAATCGTCTCAGCTCATTGAGTATAGCTGGCACTGCCTCGTTGAAGGCAAGATGCAGTTATGCACAAACTGTATGCTCTGCTATGTAGGATTGCATGGGTCATTCCAGATCCATATGTATTCTTTCAGCAACTGGGGGAAATGTGAAAGGATGGGCTGCATAAGCTACAGCCTAGGATGACAGAATGTTTAAAACAGACATTGTTTTTAAAAGAAAGCAGAGATAAAAAAATGAAAATCAAGTTTCAGCCTGTGAGAGCCAGGAACTACAAGCATCTCCTTTAAACAAAAGAAAGAGGCTGAAGTGTCGTTTCATTGATAGGAAACACAGCTAAGCCATACTGCTGGTACTGATTTCCTTAGAAAATACCACTCAAACTTGTCTATAGGTGGCATGATATCTTCTTTCCCACTGCCTGTGGAACAGCTGGAGACATCAACAAAGTTACATAGCTTTTCCTAGAAGATGACAAAATTCATGAGCACTGTTTAGGTAACATCGCAGGATATTAATGTGTGTGTTTGCATGTGTGCTTCCATGAGACATCCTGGACAACTAACTGTAGAATTAAGGAAGATAAGGGTCGAAGGACCATTTAAAACTAGTTAAGGTCTTGAAGAATATTAAAATACTCTTAAAAAACCCCAAACAAACAAAAAAAACAACCAAACAAAAACAAAACACACAAACAAAAACCCAAACCAAAACAAACCAAACCAAAACCAAAAACACCCTTTCAAACCTGGCTCATAAATAGTTGACTTTTGAAATATTTCTAGGTAGTAGTTTTCTTTTAAAAGGGTTAGAGGCATTTCGTGCATCTGGTGATTCTGATGAGATGAAAAACGTATGGTTTTATCACACAGATCATATCCCAGTCAAATGCTGTTTTCCAAAGTAAAATGAAAGATGTGTTTAAAATAAATTCCATTCAATTTTAAATTCCAGTTGACTACTAGAAGGTATGACCATTGATCTGAAATCACTCAACTGTAGTACAAATAAAATAGTGTTTAACAAATGTTAAATGCTCAGATTATGACCTTATTGTTAAGAAGTTTATATTCAAACCAGTAACAGAGTTTATATATTTGAACAAGAGCAAGCACTGGCAGTCTGGTAACTCATTAGCACAGAGTAGACAAGAACGCTTCCAAACTCCTCCTGAGCTAAGATGCCTATGTGCACTGAAAAACTTGCTGAGAAAAATATATCCGTCTGAATATATGTCCATAATCTCACTTTGATGGTATTAAGTGTGACTGGTTTGGACTGCTTAAAACATCTGCCAACATTCTTTTTACAAATATCTGAAATCTAAGGAAGGTTTAAAGATGTGGGGAATAAGTTTTTTCTGTAGTCTGAAATCAGAGCCAGAACCCAAATGCCAGGAGTTAGGGAGCTTTTTTATCTAGCTACAATTAATCACAGGCAGATGCTTATGCCCTACTGAAATCTATATTTATACTCTCCTTAAAGAGGACCTATAAGAAAACTGCCTCCCACTTACCTTCCATCTGCAGAACCATAATGTGGATACTGAAAGCTGTCTCTCATGAGATTCACTGACATTATTTGCAGCCACGGCACATTAAAAAATCAGTAATAATTTCAGATATTCCTGTTTGGCCTGACATGATGGCAAAACATGTTGCTGTTTTCAGCATTGATACTCATGAATTATTTGAGGGAAAAGAGTCTTAAATCTATATACTGTGAAGCCACCAGCTAAAATTTCACAAGGAGAATGATTCTGGGCACTGGGAGATTGTAAGCTCAGAAACAGAGGTTTTCCAACAGGCTTCTAAGTCCTAAGAATTCAAAGACTGGATAGAAGTTACACAACAGATGGAAAAAGATAGCTACTTGCTTGCATTATCTTGTCTAAAAAGAGAGGAATTGTTACTAGACAGCTATTGGCAAAAAAAAAAAAAAAATTCTTTGTCAAACTGCCTAGCCGTTTAAAGGNAGACTGTTAAAGGATGATTCTAACTCCATTAAATTGCAGGCTACTCTCAATGTCATGAGTAAGAAGCTCTAAAAACCAAGGAAGCCATATGAGGAGCTACTGAAGTCACTTGGTCTGTTCAGCCTGAAGAGGAGATTGAGAGGAGATCTCATTGTGGTCTATAACTTCCTTGTGAGGGGAAGAGGAGGAGGAGGAGGTACCAATCTCTCTGGTGATCAGTTACAGTATCGGAGGGAATACCATAATGCTGCACTGGGGAGGTGGGGGCAGGGGGTGGGTTACATTTTGGGAAAAGGTTCTTCCCCCAGAGGGTTGTGTGGTACTGGTACAGCCTGCCCAGGGAAAGTTGTCACAGCACCAAGCCTGACAGAGT
>VXAU01000104.1:77297-146893 GCA_013399695.1 Formicarius rufipectus | reverse complement strand
AAAAAAAAAGACCTTTTAAATTAAAATAGATTCTGAAACATTTCTGTAAAGACTGAACAGGGATGTACTGATGAATATTTTGCTCCAGAGTTTATATGAAAAACATGGGGTTTAGTCATACGTTGTCTATATAACTGCCTGTATAATATCATATGTTAATATTTTTTATTTGTGCTATTTCTATTTGATTCTATGTCTAAAGTACATGTCAGCATATACTCTTGTCTTCAGTATTGTCTTCAGTGCTAGTTGGGGCTAACATTTTCCTTACTTTGAAAGCAGGTTTTTCTTATAAGCAATTTTGTTTGTTAGCTTAAAGGACGTCCTAGGTTTCCCAGACATATGTAAAGCTGACATTTTCATGATAAGGCAGGAAGTCAGTTTCATGATTGTTAGTGATTAATTTTCAACCTAGCAAATTCAATTTCCTGTTTTCAGTAAGTTTGCATTTATTGAATGCTCATAGCCGAAACACTGTAATCAAAGTAGGACTGGTTCCAAGCTTTATTTTCAACTAAATACAGTAGAAATTTTGCCTTTTTGAAGTTATAGGCTTGAGCAAATTAACCTCTTTCCCAACTCCTGCCTAAAGTCCTGCCACTAAATCCCTTCCTGACTCTACCAAATTTTATAGTAAGACCTTACCTGAAGATTATTCTTATTTTTATTTTAGAATGCTGCTTAGGATCACTGATAATGGATAAAACCTACCTGCATTTTTTCTAGACAAAGACAAAAAAAGGAAATTTTTTTTCTATCTCCTAGAAAGTTTATGCCCCTACATATGTGCCCTTATATTAAACATTGGCTGAATTTCTGGCCCTACCTAGTTTAATAAAAGAACTGTTCAGTGTGGAAAGAGACGATTTAGCAGGGGATAGATGTCCAACACATACAGATCAACACTTTACTGCTTTTTTGATTAAAGCATCTAGGGAATAATGAAAGTAAAAACTAACTGGCTTAAAGTGGGAAGATGAGGTTATGTGTGTAGTTTGACTGATACAAGAATTTGTGGATGATAAAAATTTCAAAATTATGTAGACATACTTATGACTTAATAAAACCCCTTATCTAGGGTTATTAAACAAAATAGTGGTTAACTATGAGGGTTGCAACACTCCACCTATCTTGTGGAATTCTAACTTACTATCTACTGTGGGAGGCAATAAAATCTGCTAAAGCCTGTCTACTCTTCTATCAGTATTTATTATCATCAATTATGTTGTTGGAGAGTTTATTCTGACCTGGAATAGCCATCCTTTTATCTTATTTTACTTTTATAATATGCTTTATCATCACATACTTAGAGTAAAATACCATATTTGTTAGTATCATGCATAGATGAGCTATCTCTAGAAATAAATGAGTAGATGTGACACAGTTTATTGTTGAGCTAGATATATGCACACAGCAAGAGTCATAGTTTCCAAGTGTCCATAAGATCATGGGAAAAAGGAATATCTGCTCTTCTGTGCAGTTCTCACATCCATATTTTCACCATATACAAACAGTCCAGTGGCTCATTTCCATTACAGTACTAAAGAATTTCTTTTACTCCTCTATATTAGACTTATCTTACTTAAATTTGGTTATTAATATGAAAATCAGGCTAGCCTTTAAGAGGTGCATTATCTCTCTGATAGTTCTATGGTTATCCTAGGTTTCTCATGCAGCTCTAGTGGAGAAATACCTTGAAAGGAATCCACATCTACTTTGGCAGTTATCTTCTTAGTGTATATAATCTATTGTAGCTGGCTCAGTTGTGTATAGGTTAGTGATGAACAGTTTTAGTTGTCTACATGTGTATATGCTGAAGATGCCTAAAGTTTATGAAGTTTTCTTGGCATAAAGATAATTACAATAGTTTATTTTCTTTTACTCGCCTGTGTTAAGTGATATTAATTCACAATATATTCTATAGCAGAAATAAATTTCATTCAGTTACATAAAAATGAGTCTTATTCCAAAGTAAATCTTTTCAAGTTAATCTTCACAAAAAGTGCATGAAACTGTTTGTAGAGGACCTTATCATTCAGTTGTTTCACATAGTCAATACAATATATACTTATCTATAAATGCATTATCTCACAGGAATTTTTCAGAATAATGAACTAATCTAGGTATTTGATTTATGAAATCGGAATAGTTTGCTCTGGTACAAAGAGATTGTATTTATTAAAATCAAGCCATGTGTTTCAAATAAATTTATTACAGTAACTAGACTGTTTATAATGGCACCTATCTAGCCATGAATATTTGCATTTGTCATAAGTCTTTTTCCACAGCTGGACTGAAGTAATTTAAATCAGAGAGCTTTGTTCCTTTTTTCAGTTTAAAATGCTTTATGACGGAAGTAGGAGGAGATCAGGGAGTATGGATTCTAATGCCCTGTCAAAATTGTACATTTCCATATGCAATTAATATATATTATACAAATAAAATTTAAATTGGCTCAGGACTTAGTGGTGCCCCGTTTAAATTAATGCACAGCAATATTAGTGAGTTTCTTGTGGCTTGTTGGTTTGCAGAAATAGGAGGGTTTACCAGATATGACTACATTTGTTCCACCTATTTGCAGTAATATTGCCTCATAACATAACAAAGATAATTAAGCACATGGGAAAAGTAAAGCCAAAAGGAAAAGTGCCTGTGTGTTTGCCTGTACATTATCCTCCAAGGACAAGTTCAGTTGCATGTACATCAATATATCCATTGACATACAGCAGAATAGTCATAAATACTCAGCCAAGAATAATAATGTTCTAAGTACGAAGGAAACATGAAATTCCAAGAGAAAGACTTTTTCCCGCAATCTTGTATCCATTTTTGGCTCTAAATAAGTTTATTTATGGCCCTTTGGGCCATGCTACTCCTGCAATAGGATCTTAAAAGCCTTGCCATTTGTGTTGTGTTATCTTAGCATTTGATGAGGCTCATATGACATAGAAAGCTCTGTAATGATTTATAGATTTGGAAGATTCTGTCCCGCTAAAATATGAATCAAAGATAGCCAGACAAAAAGATTAATATGAACCTCCCTTTGTGGCTTCAACATTGTCCTATTTCAAAAGCTATTTTACTTTTCTCATATTTGAAGAAAGTCTGTCTGAAGTTCTTGTTAGGGTCTAAATATGGAGAAATCCCCAATGAGAGTATGTAATTTTTGGCAGAATCTTCTACTTTCATGTAATAAAACCAGTTTGGGGCTTGAATTTTTTGGGTTTGGGTGTTTTATGGGTTTGTGAAATTTTTAACTACTTTCGAGTTTTGAGAAGGAGCTAAGTGATTTAAGAGAAAACAACGGACATTTGAATTCTTAAAAAACCTATGAAAAATTCATGTTTAGATCTCATTTTATCTTGTATTCCTGTTCTACAAGTACGTTTGAGTCAAAAAAGGGACTCAAAAAAGAGACTGCATAGGGAAGGGACTGCAAGGAAAAAATGTGAACCTTACTGCTGATTTTGTAAACAATCTGGAAAAATATTGCTTGACTTCAGTTGGGAAATAAGTATTAGATTATTTTTGAACTTTGGAGCTAAAACTACCAGTCCAGCCTAAACTCTTTCTACCATTCTGATGATATTGCACCCATAAAACTCTTCCAGAATTAGTGTGGTGGTGGAGAAGTTTTACTCTGATGTAAATCTTGGCAGAATTAGATCTGGTACTGACAGACAACCTTTCCCCTGGTCATGTTGGAGGAAAAATGAAGTAAAAGCTGCAAAGTGATTAAAGGTAAGTTAAATGCATGTGTCAGCTGTTGACATCTCATAACTTGAAAAGCTGTGCCACTGACAGTACAAGCTCTATACACGAGATAAATTTTATTAAAACTATTAACATACTTGAATGGTATGGTTATGAATTATAAAATCCAACATGCTTGGGTGCCAACCAAAACATCATGGATACTAACCAAATATTGTACATATTCTGAAGACTATCTTGTATCTAGGGATGGAAATTCATATATATGCCTATAAATGTATGTATGCATGTTTGCATGCATGCATATTATATTGCATGCAAATTATATGTCATGCAAAATATTTAGCATGACAAAAAGAAATGGAACTATATAATGAATTACCAAAGGTGTAATAAAATGCACAACAAAGAGTTATAGATAAAAGTTTGTTTCAAATTTAAGCGGCTGGGTAACTCAACTTCACTATACTGATGCCTTACAAACTGTGTACTTAGAACTTTTCACTGTATCATCTCAATAAATGAAATTATGACATTATGATTTTTGTGTGAAGTATAGCTACTGGCTCCCTGGTCTAGGCTGCTTTATTAAAAAGCAGACTTTTGCAGAAAATTGGATGAAAGGTACAGCAAAATTCAGTAAAGGGTCAGAAAATAGTAGAAGATTGTTATGATCATCTCTCCCACACATACATTATTCTCTAATGTAAAGTCTGTGCACTTAGCACTCATAACTCAGCCCAGGACTTACAAAATCATGTGATATGAAAGGATCTTTCAGGCACCATCCATCCAACCTCCTAGTCATAGCAAGGTCAATTAATAAATGTTGCTCATGATCTTGTCCAATTGAGCTCTGAATATCTCCAAAGACAGAGATTTGACTTCTTTCAAAGGTTGGCAACCTTTCGTGAGACATGAGGAAATCTTAATATCTACTCAGAATTTCCATTCTTGCAACTTCTGTCTGTTTCTTCTCATGTCATCATAGTTTACTCCTAAAAATGTTTGGCTTTTCCTTCTCCACACTCTCCTATTGTATAGTAGAGAATAAAAGATCTTCCCTGAACCTTAAGTTTGTAAGAAGACAATTCCCTTGGCCTTCCCTTCTATGTCAAGAACTTCAGGCTCCTGACCATCCTTATTGTCATGTGGTGATGCTTACTATCTGCTTTTCAAGACTTGGTGTATCTTGTAGGGCTTGGGAATATTATCTGGCTGGATAGGTTCCCTGGCTCCACCATTTTAAAACATGATGTCAAGACAGAGGCATCTCTCCCTTCCTATTTCTGCAGTATAGAACCTGGATATACAAGTCAGAAAATTACTGTGTGATCTGGCCGGGTTGTATTTCATGTCCCATGATGGAAAAAAGTGGTACCACAACAAAGTACTTGGCTCAATTAAATTTTTGATGGAGCCTGTTTTGCCAAAGTAACCTCTGAAGTTTAACTTTTCTCCTCTTAACTGCACTACTTGCACAATACTTATGCCCAAAGTACACATGTAATTTAAGAACGTGAAGTGTGTTTTGGCATCAACACTGGGACTGTCAATGGTGTTTTTCATGACTGGCACTGAAAATTTGAACGCCTGTTAATCAAGAATTTCAAGATTTACCCAAAACATGCTGCATTATAATTTAGCCATGAATAGTTCATGATTAAATAATTTTGAAGGTATTTGCACATCTCTGACTTCAGATACTTTGCTGTGTATAGCACTCATATATTTTACTAAACAGATACTGAACTGTCATGTAATTTACATGTCATCATTTTACTCCATATCATGCTTATTTGTCTTTAAAAAAATGAAAAAAAATCAAGCTGCAGGGAATCCCTTTGAAAGAAAATTTTTTTTCCCTAGAAAAATGATGAGAAGTATCCTGTGTCAAGGAGGAGTTTTAAAATGCTTTCTGGTGCTTTTCAAAAATATGTCATTTTTCAGTGAGGGTGGTTTGATTTCTAATAAAGTAAAGCTGCTCCATTTGCCTCAGTAGGATTTATCATAGAACCTTAGGATGAAGAGAGTAATGAACTGTTTTCTATCATTACTACTTTGAGTTCTATAGTTATAAAAATGTTTTATCTGTCTATAAATATTTGGGGTATACATACATGCACACACACACAAATATATATAAACCGGAATTGAAATACTAATCTGGGCCTGTTGAAGTATCCTATCTAGCAAAAAAACCCCAAAATCAACAAACAAAAAACCCAAACAAAACCCCAAACCAAAATATCAAAAATAAAAACCAACCAACCAAAACAAAACCGAAACAAAACCCACAGCTTGGTAATGGTATTTCATAAGACTTAAGTGTTTTCTTGCATTAGCAAAAGTTATGTCTTCAGAGAATTCTCTTGGTCTTCAGTATGAGCAGGTGCCAGTAAGTACTTCCTAGATTTAAGATTTTTATCATCGGGTATCTTAATTAAGCTCCAAACCAGATTCCATGATAGCATTGGTAGCTCTGATGGCCGGGGACAGTAAAGACCAGACCCATAATCTGTAAGATTTAGGGGCTTTCTACCCATCTCCAAGGCAATCCTCAGTATTAAAGAAGCAAGGTCTGTAAACACAGGGCAATTCAACAATGTGAACTATGTCCTGGGGAAATATAAAATTCCCAGTGAGAGTCAGATAAATGCAAATCACATCAGGAACTCTGCAGGATAATATCTATAGCATTGGAGAGAGGTGGGGGGAGGCTGTTGTTGTTTGGGTTTTTTTTGTATTTGTTTGGTTTTTTTGCTTTGTTTTGCAATGGTTGTTTTGTTTTGTTTTGTTTGTTTGGTTGGGTTTTGTTGGTTTTTTGTTTGTTTGGTTTGTTTGTTTTGTTTTAATAGAATTTGGTATTTCTTGGGATTCTATTGGGACTTTGGTGAATACTGCAAATGTAGAGTGGAGTTCTAGCACAGTGTATTATCATTCAGTATAGACATTTAAGTAACTGATTGAATTCAAAACCAAGGTTATTTCCTGGGCCAATAAAGCACAGACCAGGATTACTGATCGAAGATTTTGTGATCTGGGCAGAACCAGAAGGTATACTTCCTGCCTCTGCTTGTGTCTAACAAAGACAGTCAAGAGTCACCACTTTCCCCTTCACCTGTGCCCTCTTCCTAGAAGGATTATATTGTTATCACCTTCTGACCACTTCACTGGATACTCTTGGCTGATGTGAAGGGATTAGTCCTATCTGGACAGAGGATCATTGTATTGTGACCTTCAGAGACAGGTGCTATATCAAGGATACTGAAAATAATGCCTCAGAATATTCCTCAAAATTTAGAAAAAGAAAATATATTTAAGAGAGTTCTTAACTGCAAGGAAGCCTTTGGAGCTGATGAATAATCCATACATATCTCTAACTTTTTTATAGGCAGAGCTTTTATTGGTAAATGTATATGCATTAATGGAATTTTTACACATTGCATGAAAAGGGCTGATGTGGAAAATTTCTCTCTGTGAGTCTGTTCTGCCAAAGAGTATGCATATTTATGTAGGTTTATTTGTGTATGGGTAACTTCCATTCCTCTCCCAAATGCGTAACATTTAAGTTTTACCATTTGGGCATTTTTCCCAGAGAAGCAGGATTCATTGCACACTAAGTGTCCAGGATATCAGGAAAAGTTGGTGCCAACTGAATCCTAGCATTTCTTTTCCTCATGCATCTGCCAAAAGAGCAAGTTAAGGAACATCTGAAGGTGAACTCAGGATTCACCAAAATGGCAGTGACATTCAGATGAAGTAAGTTGATAGAATCTGTTGGGGAAAAAATTTCAGACATATTTTATGCAATACAGTCATAAGAAAACAATGAATAGGAGGTTTCTTAACATAATATGGAATAATGCAGAGTTTCCTTTGTACAACTAACAATATAATCACATAGGTGAATCTAAAATTGTCCGCGACTTTAAAGAATTATCTTATTATCACTTCCTCTGGAAAATATATATATATTGGCACCATTCTGTCAAATGGGAAACTGATCTGGGCCCAGGTATGAAGCAACTTTTTAGACTCTTTCTAGTAAAGGGTCATACTTATCTTTCTTTCATTGTATCTTCTTCCCTGAAAATTTGCTTTGCGTTTCCTTATTTCTAGATATGAGCTGAATAAGATCACTGAGTATGGGCAGCTTAAACATGGGTAACTGGGTAAAGAACACCTGCTAATTGGTAAAGAAAAAAATGCTGCGCTGTAGATACCAAACTAGTTCTTCAAATTCCTATACTATTCAGTTGCCTTCTTTAGCATACTTAAAATTATGTAAAAGCAGGATAACTCAGGGAATGGCTCATACAGTAAGATGTGTACCACAGTGAACCTGTCCAGAAAAATCTTATTGTCAGAGGAGGAAGCACAAAGTTATGCATACTTTTGAAATTCCAAATCTTGCTACTTGTCATATCTTTGCTTTTTTCCTAAGACATAGAAGATAAGATAAAATACCATTTTATATTTCCTTCAGGGGACACCAGCCATATATTTTTAAATTACTTATGTATTCATTCCCGCCTGGCCTATTTTCTCTTTGACTTATCTCGGACTCTTGCTGTCAAGTTCCAAAGGTGTGCCTCTGTGTTTCTATCAGAAAACTGATTCTTATACTAGATAAATAATATGTAGCAATCTCAGTCCAAGGTCTTTCCACCATAAATTCCATAACATCTTAACGTTAGATACCTAGTCTTAAATTGGACACCTGATTGTCTGAGGTTCTGTTCAGTGGGGAAAGAAGGGCACATTCAGAGAATGATTCACATCTCATACCCTTTAAATCAACATCTGAAACAGCTCATTTCTCTCTATTAACAACACAGACAACCAACAGCAATTGTGATCTTAATTTAGTAATGTACATTAAAGCAGCTAAGTAGAACGAATCTGGGCCAAGCTGTCTGTGTGCATGTAGCACTGGAATCACTCTCATTTGTACATGGTACCCTACATACTTCATTAATGTTGGTCTATTCACCAGGGGACATTTTTCAATTTCATTCTTTAAATTATGAGTCTCTGTTAAAAAGACTGAGAGAATATCACTCACTTATGAACATGGAACTTGTAAGCACAGAAATTCATAGCAAAGAGCTCTAATATAAATAAGGCACAAGTATATCGCTATATGATTGCACTTGTGGGTAAATGAAAGAAAATGAATGCAGGTACATTGTGCTCAAAGGACACCCACAGTTTTATGGATTTATTTTTTTTCTTAATAGAGGAAAACATATACCATTATGCTAGCTAATATGAGCTCTAATTTTTTATTTTTTTTTTACACCTGAACAAGTAAAATCAAAAACCAAACCCCAGTGTTTATATATTATGTACTTGACAGCTTCATAATCTATGGACTAAAACATTTGTTGTTAGCTTAACACATATATCAGCGAAGGAGAGATGATGCAAGGTCAAAGTAAAACATGGCTTGTGTGCCTTTATCACAATATGTCGTAACAGAAGCTGGTTATTAGTAACACTTGTTTTGAGTTTGTATTCATTGATCCTTATGTCAATGAGATATAAAAAACCTATCATCAATGTGTTTATAAGGCTGTATAAATGCATGCAAAGAGAATACCTGCTGCCACTTGTCTGATGTCTCTCCTAATGTCCCAATGAGTTAATCAGTCAGTTCTGCATATAGAAACAGCCTTATTGCAATCATCCTAAGCATCCTTAGGATAAAGTGAAAAATCTCTTAGGATCTATGAGAAACCAACTCAAGCAGCATTACTGATTCCCATGATAGTGTGTGATTGTCACAAAAAACATCTTGATATTCTGTCAAGGATTCCTCCCATATATTAACAATGTTTTAGCTAAATATTCCACAAGGATTGACCTGGTTATATATGCAGTCTTGTATAGTTCTTTGTTTTATCACATATGATTTGGAAGATTTGCTTCTGGGTACTGCTTTGTATTTCAGTGTAAAGAATGGAAGTACCCATACCTTCAGGGTGTCACTTGTGTCATATTGGTAAGCAACTATTAAAACATATCTTTTTTTTTAATTCAGGTGATGCACATATATGATAACATATCACACAATTGACATCATCTCTCAAAATTGTCTTGGGAGATAAGTAATTACAGAGTCTCTTCTTAGTCAGTTTGACCCGATTGAGTAGACCCTTAAGTTTATGTTGAACTATTTAGTGAGGGTGTTTCAAATCCTGATCACAATGAGAGAAAATGAAAGGTCCAAGTCCTAAAAGACCTCTCTAGACACAATTTACATCTGTGTTAATTTGTTTTCCATACAGAGTCATGATCTTTTTTGATCTCTCCCTCTATTGCAAGCAAAAACACATTACAGCTCACTTTCATTCCCAAATTCCTGCAATCCAAATTCCTGCTATCTTGAGTATAACAATATTGTTCCCTTCTCATCCAACACATGCACCTCAAATCCTTACACTACATCTGCAGCTGCTGCTGAACATTGTACCCTCATTATCTGTTGGGTAATTTTTTCTCCTTCAGGTCCCTTCATTCATAGCCAGTGATCCCTAAACCATCTATGGTTCATGTGCATTTACCTTGCTGTTTCAATATTTTCATAAACATTAACTGAGGATACTGATGACTGTTCATCAATTTTGATCTTCTTCAAGTGCATTCATGGTAACTTATTCTACATAAATTAACTTGGATTATTACTGTATACATGGAAGGGATGATCAGAAGGAGGAGAATTTAGCTGACAGCCACAGTACATGGACTATGAACTGCAGGCAAACTTTGGCCCTGTTCACCTCCTGTCCACCCACTCTTTTTCTTTAACACGTAGTAAATGTTACATTCTTCATGGGATTGCCCAGGAGGGGAATGGAAGACAAAGGCTGGTTTTAGCTTTTATTCTACTTTCCACACTTTCTCCCACACAGAAATAGATCCCCAATCCTCTCCAAGTCCTCTATCTCTTCAGCCTATTTTTAGAATTGGTATGAACCCATCTGTGAACTACTGTAATATCTCTGTAATCATAGAAAAGATATTTCACTTATCTTTAAGTCTGTTTTTCTTCCTCGTGCTTTATGTTGTTATCATTTTAGACAGATGATATCCTTTGGAAATACTTAATTTATTCCATTTCTAGAACAAGAGATCTCTCGTGGCATAGTGGGAGTTAAGTGAAATACAAATAATAATTGATAACATTGTCACACTGTTTCTAAATTATCTAATCAGAGATGAACAAGAAAAGGGTTTGTTGCTGTTCTCTCACTATATTCTTAGGCTTTCACATATGAACATCAGAAGTTACTCTGCTATAACCAGAATAATCAGGGTAGGAGATCTTTCAGAAGGCTTCAGTTAATCCACTTTCCTTCTTTTCTGTGGATGCCTCACAATCTTTTGTTCACTACCAGAAAACTCTGAAGGTCAACTTCTTACTTTATGGACAATGAGAAAGGGAAGTGTTCCTTTTGTACTTATAAAAAAGACTTGCAGAGCTGAGGAGACAGTAGCAAAATTTGTAGTTTGGAAATTATCAGGGAGACATATCAAGAGGACAAAGTAGTGAGAGTGCTATCAGCAGCAGGCCCAAAAAGCAGCGGGCTTCCTGTACACCAGACATCACACTGTTAATTAGCTATCTAATGAAGCAACTGATAATTCAATAGTTTTTTATTGTCCTCCCATGAATTTTCTATTTTCTAATTCTATTCAGGTGTCAAGCTAAGATGAGGGAGAGTTGCTGAATTGATGTAGGGTTGGAAAGAATATCAAAAGAAAACAGTTATAACAGAAAACAAATTCTAATTTTGCTCATACTTATTGAATTTGATATATGCACATAGTTTCTCAAGAGAAATAATAAAGGCAGTGCAGGATCTTGCCTTATTTCATAGGTTCTGCTATCTTGAATGCTATACTCAACACTCTGCTCAGGCAAGGGAAGAATTATTCCTTCCAGAATGCTGGAAAGCAGTACTCATCTCATTGCTATCTTCTGATAACACTAATACAATACTGTAGTGCTTGTTAATACTTATATACTTTCATCTTGTTAATACTTATATACTTTCATACCTTCACAACTGTGAGCATGTGTGTATGCATGCCTAGGAAAAATAAAAACCATATCTGATACACAAATGTTTGAATGATCTTGTAGGAGTTGTAAAGCTGTGTTTTTTTTCCAGTTGACTGCATGGAAATTGATAATTCCTACGGCACATACATTAATAGCTCCCATGGCATTATCTATTTCCTATACTACATGCTTTAAATCAGAAGAGAATGCTTCTTTCTTCTCAGCCAAAATGCATCAGCGTAACATAATATGTCCTGTTCCCATTAATACCCTGGGGTGCAGTAGAGTTTTGTAGCTTCTTTTTCACCAAGATACATCAATAACCCTCTCAGGGTACCTGGAGCAAGTCCACAGTCACACAGATGAATGTCACACATTCAGTTGGATTGATTGCTGATAGGACATATATGAAAATGTCATATTAGTTTTCCCAGGTGAAAACAGCAAAGGAGAGGTGAATCCTGATACATACCTACCTATAACTCTTCAGTGACAATTATGAAATAAAAAGGCATTATGGTGCCTTGATTCTTCAGTCCTGTATAGCTCAAGCAGATTTTTGTTCAGCAAGGATAAGAAATCTGGAAAGGGGAACACAGTATCTTACTGCCTTTAGAAACTGCCTTCTTACAAAGGCAGAAGCTTTGTAATCAGATAAATCCAAACTCCAGGGTTTCATATAATAGGAGGAAAATGTATCTAATTTGGTCTGAAGAAAGTTGGTGCATAGAAATCATGTTATCTTAATAATTAATTTACCTTATTCTTCACTTCCAGTCTTAAAAGGAAAGCAGTACCTTAATTAAAAAGTTCTCCTTGAATTGATTACATTTCCTGACTATTTATGAACTACCAATGGGGAAAAAAGCAACACTGGTACTTCTGATCCTGCTCTCTGTATATTACTGTCACTGCATCACGTGTATTAACCAAAGTCCCACCTGCAGGAGAACTCCATCCCAGACCAGATATGGTCTCTAAATGTGATTGTGATGCTCCAGTGACTCAAAGGAAAGGTCTAGGTGGTTCAGTTGTCTCATAATTCTAAGAATTTTAAACTTCATTGCAATATTTGAAGCTGTGTTATATTGCATCAGTTGAATAGCTTGTAGACAGGTGAGTTACAGAACAAGGATCTCCTAGAAAAATATGTGTAATTTGAAATTAGTTTTAAGTTTTTTTGTTTGTTTGTTTGTTTTTTGGTGTGGTGTTTTTTTTTTTTTTAATGATTATTAGCTTTCCTCTTTTCTGAATATAGTATGATTTCCACTAGGTTCAAGATTTGGCTGAGACAGTCACTTCAACCATGTGGAGCAACGCCTGATGGTTTCCCTAGCAATAGGAAGTGCTTTAAACCTCAGAGGTCAAACACTACCTCACAGACAATACATTTTCCTTAAGTTTAGTGGCTGGAACAAACTGTCATCTCTCACAGGGAATCAAACATTTGTTTCTGCAGTGAATTGTGCAGACAAAATGAAAAAGAATGTTTGAAATTCCTCATGTAGTGTATACAGACCAAGATCAGCACTATTCAGATTATTTGGGACTACTGTCATTCCTCGGGAACAGCTGTCCCAGCTAGCAGCAGGATACACTGCATCATACAAACAAGCCTGGTTGGGTCACGGCTCATGATCCTCAATCCAATGCCAGCTGCATTTCATTAGAAGAAATTAACAGTGGCTGAATATGTAATACTGAGCAGCCTTGGTAATGGGTGATGTCTGTGCCCTCTCCAGGCCAAAGAAAATAGGTTGCAGGTTCCTTTCTCTCCTCAGGGCACCTCTCTTAGGTCTGGCAGGCTGGTATGGACTAGAAAGAGAGACAAGTCAGAGCTGCAGACAGGGCCTGTGGGACTGTCAGCCGTCGGTGCTGCATGGGACAGACGGGGTCCTCTGGACGTGGCCTTGCTTGGGATGGAGGGGATGGAGCCGTGGGGGTTGGCACAACCGCAGGGCACCAGGCTGGGCTGGGCAGCACAGGGTGTCTCCTGCAGGAGATCCTCTAGATAAGACCCAGAGCCACACGGAGAGGCAAGCAGGGTGTGCAACAGCAGGGAAAATGGAGGGAAGATTGAGAAGGTCTTTGAGGAAACTCTGTAGGAAAGTCTGAGCCACAAATAGCAAGGGAGAATGGAAACTGGGAGCCCCAGTCACACGAGCAGAGGAGGGTGGCTGCTGCAGTGGAAGAAGCTGGGAGCTGATGGCTCCTACCAGCAGGAGGAAGGTTCCCAATCCACCTTCAAAACAACCACTGTGAAATAGGCTTAGTGTCAGGCACTGAGGGGCACAAGCAAGACCTGTCAGGGACAGTTAATGAACCTAATACCTCCCTTCCTCCCTATCCTCCCTCTCTCCCTGTCTACTTCCTTTACCCTTTCTCCCCTCCTTCCTTTCCCCTCTTTGGAAAGAACTGAATGGAAAGATCTTTGTTCTTGAATTAAATGATTGCTTACTTATCTCCTGCAGATTACACAGCATTATAAATCTTAAACAAAGCTGGAGCTGTCTGCCAGATAAGATTTATACATTTACAAGGATTTAAGCCATGCATCTCTCTTAGGTGCATTCTGTTAGCAGCTTGTAAGGGCCTCTAATTAGCATCTAATGTTGGAAACCTCAGCATTCACTGTCTGGCTGTCTGTGTTTTGCTTGGAGAGCTGAAGTGTTTTATTATAAGGGAGACCTTGTGATAATGTCTCTTTTATGTTCAAAGAGGGTGAGTCTTCAGCCTGTTTTATTAAAGGTTTCTAGTCTCTGTATAGACTCACAGTATGCCCCAGAACTTTCAGTACAACTTTTCAAGCCACGGATATTTTGAGATTTATATTTTACCTCTATGTGTGCACAGAATCTAGAATGGTTGGAGTTGGGGGTTCCAACCCTGCTGCCAATGTCACGGACATCTTCTACTAGACCAGCTTGCTCAAAGCCTCATCCAACCTGGCCTTAAACAATTCCAGGAATGGGGCATCCAAAACTTCTCTGGACAACCTGTCCTGTGTCTCACCACTCTCATAGTAAAGAGTTTCCTCATGACATCTAATCTAAACCTACTCTCTTTCAGTTTAAAGCCATTCCTTCTTGTCCTGTCACTATATACCCTTATAAAAAGCCCTTGTCCACCTGTTTTGTAAGCTTCCTTTAAGTATTGGAAGGCTCCTATGAGGTCTTTCTGAAGTCTTCCCTTCTCCAGGCTGAAAAATCCCCAACTCTTTCATCCAGTCTTTATAGGAGAGATGCTACAGCCCTCTGATCATATTTGGGGTTCTTCTCTTGACTCATTCCAACAGTTCAAGGTCCTTCTTATGTTGGGTGCTAGAGAGCTGGATGCAACACTCCAGGGGGATCTCATGGAAGTGCAGTAGAAGGGGAGAAACACCCCTCTCAATCTGTTGGTCATGCTTGTTTTGATGCAGTCCAGGATACAGTTGGCTTTCTGGGCTGAAAGCATTCACTGCCAGGTCATGTTGAGCTTCTCATCTACTGGACCAAGGACCCCCAAGTCTTTCTCAGGCTGCCCGACCTGTATTTGGGCTTGGGACTGCCCTAACCCAGGTGCTCCAATTTGTCCTTGTTGACCTTTGTGTGATTCACACAGATCCACTTGTCAAGCCTGTCAAGGCTCCTCTGGATGGCATCCCTTCCCTCCAGCATGTCAACTGCACCACTCAGCTTGGTGTCATCTGCAGACTTGCTGAGGGGACACTTAATCCCATTGTCCATGTCCATGTCATTTGACTAGGATGTTAAACAGCACTAGTCCCATTACCAACCCCTGAGGAACACCAGTCGTCACTGGTCTCCAGCTGGACATTGAGCTGTTGACCACAACTTTTTAAGTGCAACCATCCAGCCAATTCCTTATTCACCAAGTGGCCCACCCAGCAAATCTAGGTTTCCCCAGTTCAGAAACAAGGACAGTGTCAAAGTCTTTGCACAAATTCAGGTAGATAGCATCATTTCCTCTTCCTTTATTCACCACATCTGTAACCATATCTTAGAAGGCCATCAAATTCGTCAAGCATAATTTGTCCTTAGTGAAGTCCTGTTGTGTGTTGTCAATCATCTCCTTATTTCCAATGGGCCCTAGCACAGAAGGATCTGCTTTATGATCTTGCTGGGCACTGAGGTGAGACTGACCAGTCTGTAGTTACTCGGGTCTTCCTGATTTCTCTTTCTAAAAATGGATGTTATATTTATGTCAGTGGGAACTTCACAGGACTGCCATGACTTCTCAATGAATAGTGGCTTAGCAACTTTTTCTGCCAGTTCCCTCAGCACCCATGGATGTATCACATCAGGTTCCATGGACTTGTGTACCCTGAGGTTCCTTAGGTTTTCTGGAACCTGCTCTTCTCATGCAGTGGTCAGTTCTACATTCAGTTCCTGCCTTTGCCTTCTTCAACTTCTACCACTTGTGTGCTGTGGCAGGAGCACTTGCCAGTGAAGTCTGAGGGAAAAGATTTGAGTACCTCAGCCTTCTCCATGTCCTGGGTAACTAGGTCTCCTGTTTTGTTCCAGAGAGAACCCACATTTTTCAGTCTTTATTTTATCTCCAGTGTATCTATAGAAGGTTTTATTGCTCCCCTTGAGATCCCTCACCAATAATTCTATCATGCTATTAGCTTTCCTAATGTGATGCCTGGCTGCTCAAACTGTATTCCTCTGAGGCTACTTGTCCCTGCTACTTAGCCCAAAATCCGTAGGTTTCATTTTTGTGTTTGAGTTTTGTCCAGGAGCTTCTTGTTTATCCATGCAGCCCTCCTGTCATTTTTGCATCATTCCTGAGCTTGGAGGAGGTGATCCTTGAATATCAGGTAGCTTTCCTGGGCCTCTCTTCCCTGCAGAGCTTTTTGCCATGGTACTCCACCAAACAGATTCCTGAAGAAACCAAAGTCTGCTCTCTGAAGCTCAGTGCAATGAGTTTGTTGTGCACCTTCATCTCTATCTTAAGGATCTTAAACTCCTTAATTTCATGGTTATTGCAGCCCAGGCTGCCCTTGAGAATCACGTTCCCCACTAGCCCCTACTTGTTAGTGAGAACAAGGTCAAGGGCTGCACCTCTCCTCATTGCCTCCTCTATCACTTGGAAAAGGAAGTTTTCATAAACACATTATAGGAATGCCCTGTTTCATTTACACCCTGATATTCAACAGATACCAGGATAGCTGAAGTCCCCTAAGAGGACCAGAGCTTGAAAACATGAGGCTGCAAGAGGAATGTGGCTATATAAATGCTACAAGATGATATAGGATAAGGTGTAGAGTTGATCAGCACCTTGTAGGAGCTGCACTTAGTAGCATTCTACCATGCAAATAGCTTACCTCTTAGGGAAAGTAGGATGTTACTGAATATCTGTACATCCCATCTATCAAAATGACAGATTTTATAAAGGATTCTGAATCATGCAATCTACAGCTCTAAGCGAAGACACTATTTTATAGTCAGTTCTTAGAAGCAGTTCCTTCCTAGATGATTAAGATTCATATAATCCAAGTTCATCCTACAAGTCATGTTGTCTTTTTGTTCTGTCATGAGTCTTTCCTAGTTCAGGTTGATTTCTAAAGCTGGTTTGTCATTCATTTTCCTATTTGTGGCAGAAAGACTCTTCTCTGCCACACCTATGTATTTCTCTGGGACTTCACCTGTTTTTGTGCATGTTATTACCCATTATTGAGTTTGTGTCTTTCTTGCTGTGTTTGTCTTTTTGCTAATTTCCTGGAATGCCAGCTTACTTTCTGACAGGCAAGAAAAGCAAAAGGAAACTGTTTTACCCAGATGCAAAGAAGAATAGCTTATCATTGTGCAGTATTTACATTTCTATTATCTGCAGTCTTACAAGATATGGAAAGATGGAGATACCTGTACATTTCACAGTGCAGTAAAATTCAGAGTACCTGTTTCATAGTTTATTTAATACTTTTGAGTTATTTTCCTGATCATAGAAGTGTAGGAAAAAAGGACTGGAAGGAAACTTCAGATAAGAAAACTGGTTATTCTCTAAGCATGCCCCCATAATCCAAGTCGAAATCGTTAGCAACCTGCTACACAATTTAGATATATATGCATAACTGGGTAGGTCTCGGTTGCCTGGAAGTTTGAAAACGTGGCACCCACCTGCAAGAAGGGTCAGACGGAGCATCCAAGGAACTACAGACTTGTCAGCCTAACTTTGGTGCCAGGGAAGGTTAAGGAGCAGGTCAACTTGAGCACCATCACGTGGCACCTACATGATAACCAGGTGACCAGGCCCAGCCAACAGAGGTTTATGAAAGGCAAGTCCTGCTTGACCAACCTGATCTCATTCTGTGACATGGTGACCCACTTAGTGGATGAGGAAAAGGCTGTGGCTGTTGTCTAACTGGATGTTAGTAAAGCCTTTGACACTGCTTGTCAGAGCATTCTCCCAGCAAAACTGGCTTCTTATGGCCTGGACAGGCGTGCTGTTTGCTGGGCAGAAAACTGGCTTGATGACCGAGTCCAAAGAGTGATGGGGAATGGAGTTAAATCCAGTTGTTGACCAGTCATAAGTGGTGTTCCCCAGAGTTCAGTACTGGGGCCAGTTCTGCTTAATGTCTTTATCTGGATGAGGGAATCAAGCGGACCCTCAGAAGGTTTGCAGATGACACCAAGTTGAGCAGGAGTGTTGATCTGCTGGAGGGTAGGAAGGCTCTGTAGAGGGATCTGGACAAGCTGGATAAATGAGCTGAGGCCAATTATATGAGGTTCAACAAGGCCAAATGCTGGGTCCCGAACTTTGGCCAACAACCACATTCATCACTAAAGGTGGAAGCAGAATTGCTGAAAAGCTACCCAATGGAGAAAGATTTGATAGTGCTGGTCAACAGCCAGCTGAAAATGAGCTAGCAGTGTGCCCAGGGGGCCAAAAAGGCCAGTGGCCTTCTGAGTTGTATCAGAAATTGTGTGGCCACAGAACCAGGCCAGTGATTGTCCCCTGTACTTGGCACAGGTGAGGTCGAACCTTGAGTATTGTGTCTGGTTCTGGCCACTCAAGTCAGGGACTTTGAGGTGCTGGAGCATGTCCAGGAAGGGTAATGAAGATGTGAAGAGTCTGGAGCACAAGTCCTATGAGGACAGAGCTTGGGCTGTTTAGCCTCAAGAAAAGAAGGCTCAGGGGGAACTTTACTGTTTTCTACAACTACCTGTTGCAGGCAGGTTGGTCTCTTCTCCTAGGCAACTAATGACAGGATGAGATGAAGTGGTCTCAAGGTGTGTCAGGGAAAGTTCAGGTTGGATATTAGAAAAAATATCTTCAGTGAAATTTTTTTCAGACATTCGAGCAGGCTCTCTAGGGAAGTGGTTTTGCTGGAGTTATTTATAAGAGCTGTAGATGTTTTGCTTAGGGACATGGTTTACTGGTAAACTCGACAGCCCTAAGGTTAGATCTAATGATCTCACAGGTCTTTTCCAAACTTAATGATTCTATGATTCTAGGAAATACTCTTGCTTTCTGCTTCAAGTCAGGTGCAGCTATCAGCTGATTCAGAAAACTTTTGGCAGTGTCAAGGAAATTTGTCTATCTATTTGAGCAGTTAAATATCTAAAGTTTCTAGGATATGCTTATAGTTAAATGCATGCTTTTCTTCTCTTTGTGTAAAATAATTAAAAGAATAAATATTACCAAAAGTAATAAAATCTTTTGTCTCTGGCACTAGAGAGTCCATAAACTTATCTAATTTTTTTTAAAACTTATCCACACTGGGGGAATATCTTAGAAGGTCCTTTTGATTTGCACGTTTTTTAGGATTTTTGCAATGAGTTTCAGGAAGCTGTTGGGATCATTGATGTAATGAGTGCATATGTCTGGGTCTCTATTTTTTCAAGTAATAAGTAATTTTCTCAATGGCAAGATTATTATCAGCTTGGCAATTAACTTGACACTTCAGCTATTCTAACATGTGTGATCCTTACAAGATCAGTAATCAGAAGATAGTGTCACAAGAAAAGGTCTTCAGTTGTTTTATGTTAAACTTCCAGAATATTGCACATTGAAAATTGGTAGCTTTTAAAAGCCCTTTAAACCCTTTTGTTCAAAAAACTATACTACCTGTGAACATTAAAACAATTCTGGAAGTTCTCTGAGAGTTTTAAAAGTACAGAAAGATGCTCAGATGACCCAGGATTTGGATCATCTGGCAAAAAGACAGGTAGTTGTACACTGGCATACTTTGATTTTTCTTTGTCTATATTTACCCAGAACATCTACTAAACACAGTATTTAAATTTTAAAAAAAATCACATTCATAATTTTTAGAAACATTTGAATTAGAGAGAGAGACTGTAAGAATGACTCAATTATCAGATCAGAAGTCTCAGAGTCAAGAAATGTCATATTTATGGACTCTAGAAAAAACAAAAAGTATACAGTAGATTTTGGATTTACCAAATTATATTTAGGATGCACATTTTTTAAATTTAAATTTTTAAATGTTTATACTTTCACTAAAAATCAAAGCTTTTATATGTCTCTACTGTAAGAATTACTGTGAGCAATTCAGTTAGATGCTAAGGTAAAGATAAGGAGTATAAACAATGAGAAGGAATGACATGAAGATTCAGGAGTCCTGAAATCTATTAAATGTTTTTCCTCTGTGGAAAGTGCCAGTATTGTATTGTTCTGATTGTGTGGTGTAGATATCCCAATACATTGTAGAAATTAATATCTAGTTATATACTCCTTTTTAATTACTCTATAAACAGTCATCTCTGTGATCATATAATGTGATGTTACGAATAACTACACAGCCTGTCTCTCATATGCAGTGTCATTAGTCTCAGTACTACTGATATTTTGTTCCAAATATGGTTTAAAGTCTTTCATTCTTCTTTTGCTAATAATATCTTCTAGAATTTTTCGCCACTGTGTTTTCATTCCAAGATAGTAGACTACCAAATATACAGGTAGAGCAGCAGGAATCATTTGGAACTGGCCATGGCAGACTGAGCTCTGTGTGGCTTCACATACAGCCTATTTATGTACCTGAGTCTGAGACAATATGGAGTATATATAGCTGAGCAAATAACTAAGGGTACATAATTTCACAAGGTTTGTATATTTTTAATCACTGTAAGTACAGTCTAACTTTTTAATCTTTACTTAAAATCATTCTGAGATAATAATTGTAGATATAAATATCTAAAATAGCTTTTAGATGCCACATTTACTTTCATGAGACTTGAAATTTTAGACAGTGTCTGATGTTCTTCTCAGTCATAATTGTAGTTGGATAAATATTGGGAATAAATAGATAGGTCTGTAGTTTCTGTTTAAAATTCTTAGATTAGAAGTAAGTCTTCCTGAAAAAAATCCAGAGATAATGAACCCAAAAAGGAGTCAGAATATTAATTTCATTTTTTAATGAAAATTCATTAAAAATTTAAACCAATATTCACAGATAGATTCTTTCTGTAATATGTAAAAGTTTTCTAATTATAAACACTTCATACATTTGTGATTTGGCAGCAACAAAATGAATATTAGGAGGTAGCAATCTGAGCATTGGTATAATGGGAAAAGACTGCTAAGACAAAAAAAATAAATAGAACTAATGCTGTGTATTTTCATTTTGTGTGAATACATGTGCTTAGCACACATAAGAGAGAAGAAAGCTGCATTTCTTGCAAAGACAAAAATCGAGCCTTTTTTCTTTCCTGGGGTAAAAAAGGTACTATAATTTACCATGACTTTATTAATTGTGTAAATAATTTTGATAATGCACATACTGTACTAACTAGTGGACATTTTTTTGCAAAAAGTTACCACAGTATTATGTCTACCTGTGTCTGTAGCTTCATATGTCTTTGAGTGGTTCATTATTTCTCTAAAGTGAATGATTCAGTGACCCTGGAACAAGAATGTATATGTAATGAGTTTGTGCTAATAAAACATTAGCTATACTATCATGAAACCACAGCTTGAAGACTGTCAAAGAAAAACAGGAGTGTAGCAGAGTCTCTGAAAGTTCAAGCACAGGATAATTGACAAGGTCTGGAAAGTGTAAGGAAGGAACAATACCAGAGGCATCAGGTCTATTGACATAGATCACATATGGTCATTTCATGGTCATTAATGAAATTCAACCTTGAGACCCTAGTGGAACTTGTTTCAGATATAAACGAGAGAACCAAGAACAAGTATTACACATATGCAAAGCCCACATTACATAATAGATTTGAATACACCAACAAATTGTCAACCAGTGAGAAAAGGGCAGACGAGCACAGTGTTAGTATAAAATGTACAAGAGTACCCTAGGCAGACTCAGAATGTTAAGGAAGCATCAGCTTCAGTGCTGCTCCCACAAAAGAACTTGAGATGCTACTATAACCCTGTAGTGATTGAGCACTGTCCCAATTTGCCGGGGGGCAAACAGGAACGTTTATTGAAGTCACAAGATACAATATATAAATTCAATGAGTAAATTCATCTCAGGGGCTTGTTTTATGCTAAATATGGGAGGAGATATAACAATTAAGAGATTACATTATGGTTGCTATGGAGGGCAGTCAGAAATGTGAGGTCAGAAGAAACAAAGGCACTTTATACATGAAAGTCCATCTGGCTTAGGAGGAGTACACAGAAGCCCACAAATCTTGTCAGCTGTAGGCGGTTCAGAGATATTGAGGAAGCAGATGTCAGCAGAATTGGTTGAGTTTTATCAGTCCTGGGTTACTCCCAGTACACTTTCCCAAGGCTTCTTTGACTTTCCAGAATTCGTGTGCCACTTCCAACCTGATTCAGCAAATTTTTTGAATCAACAATATTTTGAATTGCAGGTCTCCAATTTGGGTTGTTTGTTTGTTTGTTTTGTTTGGGTTTTTTAAAATGTATTTTAGAAGGAGCATAAGGCATCTTAGTCCAGTTCTTGGAAAGATATGCAGACTGCACTACACTGTTTCTGCCTGAAACAAAACCCAATAAAGGTAAAATGTTTAACAAAATTTTTGAGTTTTCTGGAAAACAGGGAATTTAATTCAATTTCAAATGTTTTATTAAATATGATTCACAAAACCAATCAATAGAAGTTATATTTTTTTGGGAAGCATGCAAACATTTTAAATCACTTCTGTAAGTACAGCAATATCTATGTTACTTTCAGCTCAGAGAGTGCTTTCAAGTGACAACAGACTTGCCTTCTGAAAGAATATGGAGCCTCAAGGTCCTGTTTTGTGTTCCAAAAATTCTTACAGTTTCTCACCAAGAGACTGAAAATATTGACACACAGGGATCACTGGATATTTTGAAAAACACTCTAATAATAAACTGAAGGCATACTTACACAGTTTACAAAAATCTCTTACTGTTTTTTTATCTAATTAAGTGAAAACATAGTAACATTTTCATGGATGCAGAAGTATTTTTCATTTGCATATATGAAAACATTTTAATGTGACTGAATTAATTCCATTCCAAAGTTCCATTTCACAGAAAAGCAGAAGAAATAGAGCAAAAAGCCTGGCTAGGAATTCCATTATTACTCTTAAATGGCATAGAAATGAGACTGTTCTGTCAATCCAGAGAGAGGAAAAATCTGAGATCATTGCCTGTGGTCATGAGGAAAGGATGTATTTACTTGGACACCAGTAAATTATATTTCAATAGTAGCTGTATAATGGGAAAAATCTTTAGGTTTTCACTTTTTCCAAGAATTTCTTCCAGGCACAGAGCACTTGTCTCCTGAAGGTTCTGAAACTTTCTTTCCTGGTTCCTATTTGCAGTGAACAGGAGAAAAATTGAAAGGAACACTATAGAAAACCTCAATCTCTTTGCCAATGGAACATCTATTTTACAAGTTAATTCTTATTCAAGTTCATCTGAAGTGAACTGCTTTCCTAAATACAGCACACCCTCAAAAGAAATTTTCTTAAAAAGTAACTGAAACATGAGTGAGAAAGTGAATAAATAAACTATTTTCAGTAACAACAAAGCCAAAACCAGCAGGCAGCTGCAAACACCAATAGAGAGAGTTTAAACAAATATGAAAGAACAAGTTTTCCAACAGCACCTTATGTGATCTTGAAAATAACATTAAGAGGCAAAAGAAACTCATTACATTTACCATACAACTTTATGAGTGCCATGGAAGTCGAGTCTCCTTGGTCACGTCAGCAGGTAAATCCTTTACATTTATGCCAAACCCAGCAAAAATATAAATAATTTACTACAAGGAATCTGGGCAATATCTTCTTCTTTTCATCAGTGCAGAGCAGTTCTGTTGTTTAGGTGCTGTGCATGGCAGAATTCCATGGTTTTCTTTTAAATGGGAAAAGTGAATTTGTTACATAGGAGATTTTGTGATAAGAATTTGTCTGATCTCAGACATCTCAGATTTAATTCTCAGGTGATCTTTCCAACAGCAGATTTTTTAAGTGGTGTATTGCCTTCTTCCTTCACTTCCCCGAGTCAATGGCAATGCAACTGTTTAATCCTGGCCTCCTGATGATCGAGGCTTTTTATTTTTTTTAAACTTCCAGTGTGTTGTAGTCACCTAGCAGGTAAGCTGCAGGTGACATGACAGTAATCACAAATCACTGACTGGGTTGCAGAAGTTGCATTCTACATATTCCTAACTTAAGTATTCCAAATTTCAATAAACTATAAGTTAATTGCATTTTTATTGAAGAAGAAAGAGGTCTTTGCTCGGGAAAACTGCAAAGGACTTCTCCTAGGTTTTATGGTACTAACTTTCAACACCGTTGAAAGAACTTGTTGAGGAAATTTGTTATACATGTACTTATTTTGATAAACAAAGACTTTGGTTTCAGAAACAAAACTGGTTTGAAAGATGAGCCCTTCACACCTCTTTTTTAACATATTCACATCTGTAGAGGAGATACTGTCTGAATGTTGAATTAGATGGGTGGTGTTCAAGAAAATACTTTTTGACTGATTTTTGATCATTCTATTATTCTACCTAGAAAGGGTTAATGCTGATGGCCTTTGGTCCAAGAAAAGTTTCCAAGATTGCCTCTACATTGCGTGGATTATTAAGAGTTCTGCAGGATTTTGATAAAAAAAATCTATTTCAAACCTGCAAACTAATTAAAACTAATTCTCACAGAGACAAAAATTACTGTAGTTTTAGGAATTTAATTTGAAGAAATATTATAGAGGAACAAATTTAGAAAATAAAATCTTGCTATACTGATGAAGAGAAAGGTACATAGGTGGATACCTATATCGTCAGTGCTCATTCATAGGTATTATGTATTATGGGGTATTTCTGTGTCTGTTGGTAGAAACAGCTCAATTAACAAATTATCTGAAAAATATAAAACTCACGGATGTATAAGGGTAAACAATCTAGAACTTCTTTTATTAATATTGCAGAAAAATTACACAGAAAAATTACATAATATTTTTGATAAATATTTGTACGGAAATAAGCTACTGTTGGTCTTCTGAGTTATCATTGTTTCTCAACACTTTTTTCACTGGTGAACAATTTATTAGCGATTTTTTTTTTCCAAAAGGTGTCAATTTTTGTATCTTTCACTGACATCTATAATCAATGTTGTCAAGGTGAAGGGAGAAAGGAGCATCTGAGGTAGAATTGTGCATCTGTTATTGAGAAAGGCTCACACGCATAGTTATTTGCAGGGTCCAGAGCTAATGGCATTCATTGATTTTAAAGGTTAACAATATTTTCAGGGGACAAAGAAAAGTTGTATGAAAAAAGTCTGTAAATCATTGAAAACTACAGAAATTCTTTTAAATATCAAAGATCCTAAACTGTCACAGTCTATGTACAGGAAAACAGATTTAAATGTGAATGATCAGTCTGTTCATTTAAAGCTTTTGTTGTGTCCAGGTTCTTACCACCTGTTAGCAAATTGTTTTGTAATTTCAGACTAACGGTGTTGTGATGCTGTAAATGCATTAATGTTATGTAATTGAAACAGCAAAGTATTGAAAGAGCACAGACTCAAAATACTGCTCTGTTACAAACTGAACCTTCTGTATTTTTTGAAATGTTAGTTTAGTAAAAAGCAACCAACATGCTATAGTAGTAGAACTAAGCTCTTCAGTTTGCAAAATACACCATTTTGACAGTTAATTTAATCCTGCTGAAGTTAGAAGCTGTTTTTAGGTTTGAAGGCAGCAAATATATTGCACATCTGGGACATAAAATTTTACAATGCATTTTAGTCCATTTTCCTCATCATATCAGTGTATGTGTTAAGGTTCTCGTTTTTGTAGCAGAAATAAAGTATTCACTGGATGGTATCTACCTGAAAAAGACAACAAATGTTACTTTATGATGGTAAAAGCACATAGAAAATCATCTTTTTTTCCCTAATTTTGGCAAGGTTTTTGTTATATGCATCTTAATATGCAATGAACATATTTGCTCTTTTTGCATATTTTCAAAATTGTTTGACCCCTCTGCTACATTCTTGTTTCAAGTAAATGGAGGTTGTTAAGCTACTAAAAGTGGTAAGGAAATACATGTGATCTGGCAAGTTATGAGAAACTGCCTGTGTTTCTTACTTTGAATTTTATCTATAAGAATGAAAGGAAGAGGTAGCTTCCTTCCCAGTAATTTCATGTCTTAAAAAGAACAGCCTCTTCTACTCCAAGCAGAATTATGGTAACTCCAATGCTGTGATAGAAAAATTCAAAGGAAACAAAGCACATAAATCCCTGGTGAGATAAACTTATGCATGTAAATTTACTTTCACTTTATCATGTTGTATACCAGAAAGGTTATCTGTTATTAGCTGTCATCAGTGCATCTGCAAGAAACACTTCCAAATGTTGTTTTGTTTGAGATAAAATTTAGACATTAGCTTGCTTTCTGAACCTCTGAACTCACAATAAATTATAAGAATGGTCTGAGCAATTTATGTGGTAAGTGCATTTTCAACATTTCCTTCCGTAGGATTTTTATCCATTATGGGTGAATCTTAGAGTTAGCAAAAGGTTGTTTCCTCAGGCATTAGAAAATACAAAACTTTTCAGCCTACATAACCCCTTTACTAAGTAACAGTCAGATGGAATCATCAGGAAATGTTGATGTTTCCTAAAGCTAAAAAGTCTCTATTTCCTAACTGTTAAGGAAGGAATAATGATAGTGGGTGCCTTGGTGAAGTGCTTTTTAGGCCACTGAATTCAAACTGCTGTATAAGAAAACAGTCTCTTATAATTTAACTTCAGAACTTGGCCAGAATAAAGAATTCAGGACAGATGAAAATTGAAAACAGTAGCCGAAAGGAATAAAGTTAGTACAGAAACCTTTAAAATACAAAAAAGTTCAGATCTTGTTCACTATGATTTTCAGAGTAGTCACAAGTCATTTTTTATCCTATTTAAAACAATTTGCCCATCTTCAGTTACTCCTATTGCACTTACTACAAATGTTTTTTCCTTTTGCTTTTGCTCTGACAGTAGCAGATTATACTTAATGACTCACACCTTTTGTTTTTTCTTTTTAATTTATTCACTTCATAGCACACTTCAGTGCTATACTGGAAAAGAAGTGCCATCAAAATTCATAAATGATGGTAATTTTAAAATATAATAATTTGAAGCTGCAATAGGAATGCAATAGCTAAGAAGTGGAAAGGTTGCATTTTCTATTTTTGATCTTCTAAGTGTATGCAATTAAAGTTTAAGGCACATTACCATAATGAGAGGGTCGGAGTTTTAAATTTTTTCCCTCTTCTTTGAAGAAATTGTCCGAACCCCCAGAGACATGAATATTCAAGACTGTACCTCATATTTTTAATTGCAAGCATAATTCACAAATTTTCTATTTAGAATCCATTTTAAAAATGAAAAAATCTAATCATAAACCTCATGAGAGCATTTCTTTATTTTTTTAATATGTAATATTTATTCCAATGTTGTAACCTGGAACACGTTGTAACCCTTCCTCTGCTTAACTGCAGGGATTTATTTGTGAAGGTCTGAAATAAAGCATGAGTAAAAAACCCAATTGCTTAAGATTGGCTGCTGAGACTAGAGATCTCATAGAAGAAAGTCTTATTTGCATAACTCAGTGACACCTTGAGAGCATGTTTTGTTTTTTGTTTTTGTTTTTTTTTGTTTGTTTGGTTGGTTGGTTTTTGTTTGTTTTTCTTTGCTTGATTGTTGTTATTTTTAGTCTTATATTGCAGAAAAGCTTTCTTCTGCATCAGCAGATGGACAGGTTAACTATGCAGAAGTTGTCTGATCTAGCCAGGTTTTACAGGTATATTGTTCTTCCTAAACATATTCATAGGCCTTGGCATCAGTGTATGGGTCTCATTACCAAATCAATACATAAGGAGAATCCTAAAGTCAGGTGTTAGAATCAATTTCAAACATTTTTCAAAAAATCTGAATACTAAATAAAATCACATTCATTTCACTGTATGATTATAATGGCAACCTATGGAAGTGGTACCCCTTACTCAGATTAAAATTTATTTTCCAAATAAATATTTTAGATATTTGCACATCTAATCAGGTCTTGAAGCTTTCTATCTGAATGTTATTGAAAGATACAGTTTTTCATTCTGGTTTGATTCTCTAGACATAATACAACCCACTGACTTAGGCTTGATTTTCATACTTCACTCCCACACTAACATGCACAGGCAAGCAGAAAGGTTGACTAAGGTCCATATGTTTGGAAATGCTGAGAAAGGTATACTCTGTGATAGTTTAAGTGGAACTTTTTTCTCTGAATATGTGCAGCAAAAATAATCTTCAATGTCATAGCATCTTAGCAAGAAGGCAATGCCCACTGGAGCCTGACTTCTGTAGTTACAGCTCAGAGATGCACAGACAAAACACTGCAAGAACACAGGAGAGAGGACAAACCTTGAGGTTCACCTTTGAATAAAAATCTTTTCTAAGGTTTGAAGGTGTTTGGCTTATGTGTGTTTTGATTTTCATTTTTTCAGTAGAGTTTAGTTTTGTTTAGAAATACAAAATGCTTATTTGAAACAGCTGAGACTGGAAACCCCAGTCCACTGAGTATAAATGCTCAGCTTCCAGGTTTAAGCATTCGTCTTCCAAGCAGAAGACCTTAGATTAAAAAACATTTTTCTCAAAATTATTATAATAGTTAAAACTAATTTTTTTTGGATTGTCAATTTCTATTAGAAATTTAAATTCCAACGAATAGCAGGCTTTTCTTGGAGGTGGGAGTGAATTCACAGTTACTCTTAAGAATATGAAAACATCCTGAAAACAGTGGGCTTGACCTTACAGCTTTAATAGTATCAAATGAGTGCATAAGAATACATGACCCCTTTTAGAAAGGAGAAGTTAACAAGTAATTAATAGGATGTAAAAGAATACTAAGTAGGCATGGGGGCTTGTTTTGGTTGAGACAATACGACTGTGAAGAAAATATTCCAAAATTAGTCTTAAACTCGGTTCCATGTATTTATTTCTGTTCTTTAGCTTTTGATTTAGGGGACATCCCGTGGGAGAACACCCAAGTTACCAGGATTGGAAGAAACAAATGAAGACCAGGGCAACAGACACATGAACCTTGTTAAATTAGAGACCTTTTAGAAATTGCGTTCTTTTTATGAATTCGGCTTTAATATGTATCTGTCAAGTGAAACTATTACAAGTTACCTCATCTGAACTGGACCACCCAGTTAGCCCCATCCCTGTCCTAACCCCATTGATTGTACCCCCGGTTTTATCTCCAACTCCCTGGGGCCCTTCCCAATCTGTGACCCCTCCCTTCCCCCATTGGCTAACCGGGATCCCTAGGCACCCCCACCTCCTGAGGTTTGTTTCTTTGAATAAAGCTCTTCACCACCCAGCCCCAGAGGACTCACATGTGATCTGTGCCATCTTCAGCACAGAGGTTTTCCACCACAGGCTCTGGACCAGAGCAATGAGGAGAGGGTCCCTACAGTCAAATCCCTGTCAACATCCCAACAAAATTAAGGTTCACTTAAAAAGAGAAATGTAAGCTTGCCTTCTGATTTACAGGAATGTTTAAATGTAGTTAGAATAAATTACTTCTTTTATAAGAAGTGAAGCATCTTTTGCACAGTGTCAAGTATCTTATGAAATCATAGACTTTAAATAAAATGCAGTTGTTAAAAATACAAAGGAAATATCCGGAAGATAACAGGCTCTTTTTGTCAGGACTTCAGGAACTGAATGGCAAAAAAAGAAAAAAAAAGAAAAAAAAAAAGTCTTTGGATCTTCTAATGATTTTTATGTAGTAAGAAAAATTTGGAAAGATTAAACAAAATTTGAATGTGTCTTACAAACCCTTCATCATGGTGTTCAGCTGCTCAAGTGATAAGGTTAACCAGGAAATTCTACTGCCATTCTCTTTAACAGACTGCACATTTAATGTTCATTATTTAAAACTAAAGAGGTATAAAGGAAAGATATAAATTGTCATTTAGATGACAAATTATAAAATAAACTTAATAGGGACTTAATGAATTCAAGTACCAATTTGTGATTAAATACATTCAACAGACATTGCTTTCTAATACACACCATACACCATTAAAAACATAAAATGAAGAAATTAAGTCTAATCCTCCAGTAACCCTAAAAATAGAAATGTGTTCTGCCCCTTTAGAGCTTGATGGCATCAGAGTACATGATACACCAGGATCTATGAGAGCCTTATACTCCTGTGGGTCTAATGTGTCAGCACAATCCCAACAGCTGAGTGAATTGGAGGCTGAAATCATCCTCACTGGGACTGGCCCAGAGGCTCTGCACATCCTTGACACAGATTATCTCAGGAGGAAGTATTTCAAAGACCCAAAAAGGTGCTGTTAGGTTTTCAGTATAGCTGCCTTAGAGAAGGAGGAAATTAAGTAGCTGCCGACCTTGTCAGGTCTTTCAGAGGCCCCTTCTATTGTGGGGATGCTGAAAGCAAGGAACAGTGGGGCACCGTCAGCAATGTCACACCACCTGAGACTTCCTGATTCCCATCTGTACACTGATTCCCTGACTAGAGAAGCAAGGAGTGATCAGCAGAATCTGCTCACCTTTTACGAGTTCCACATTGGGCACCATATAAGACTGTTGTGGTTTAACTTCAGCTGGCAACTAGCTTCCAGCTGCTCATTCATCCTGATGGCTCTCTCAGCTGCCCCACTGAGATGAGGAGGACAATTGGAAAAAGGTAAAACCCACAGATTCAGATAATATTTTAATAATTAGAATAAATCCTTGAGCTTCTTGTGCTTACTGGCAGAGCATAGAAAACTGAACGGCCCTTGACTCAGGGCAAATATTGCACAGCAACAACTAAATTATCACTGTATTATCAACATTATTCTCACACTGAATCCAAAACACATCTCTGTTTCAGCTACTAGGAAGACAGTGACAGCTGGAGGTTGTCTTGGGCACAGAGATCAGGAAATGATATTTGGAGGAAGGGTGCCAGCAGAGCTGCTACCTTGGACTTTCAGAGTGGGGCTGTAGTAATTATCTTCAGTATTTATTTCCATAATTTCAGTCACTGTTCCTAGTGTAAACTGCTAAAAATCCTCTGAAATGAATGTACTTGAACTGACAAACATTGAAAAATGGACTTTCTTAAAAGTCTAATAATTTTTAAAATTTGTAATATATTATGCTATCCTAGAAATCCTGATTTTTTTTTTTTTTTTTTTAAACAATGTCCAATCTAAGCATTGTCTAAGCAATCAGTTATTTATGAATGGCTTATTCTGTCTTTTCTGGTCCTATATTTCTCTAGTGTCTCTTAGTCTAAGTAGTGTAACAACACCTGAACATCATCAAATAGTAAATTCGTAAACAGTATTCAGTTCATCATACCTCAGGTCACATGATCTAACATTTCTGTGAATTTTCATTAACTCTTGCAGATTAGTAAACTGGAAATATGCTTTATCATTGAAATAAAGGAAGAAAATGCAAGGAGAAAGAATTACTTTATAGGTTCCAGTTCTCAAAGCATAATAATCCTGTCCTGAGAGAGAGACTAGTACCATTTCCCTTTAGAAATGCCAAATTTCTCTTCACATGCTGATTATATGTTACAAAATGTTTGTGTTTTATTATTTTAAACGTATACTGAAACATTATTTAATCTTATCTGGTGACAAAAAAGGAGAAGCAGAGGGGAATAACTTGTGTTGGATATTCCTTGGCACTTGCTAACAGCAGTCATGATCTGGTAATTGGTAGTGAGCTATGTGAACCAATGTTGAACCACTGTGACCTGTTTCAGTGATTCAGGTAGAATTTCTGTTCAGGACAGGCAACCAAAAAAGAACTGAGAAAAGAAGGAAAAAAGGACCATTCTTCAACACAGGAGTAGCAGTTTAGGAGAAACACATTACCTGCCTATTTTCTGTACTCACCAGTAATTCAGGCTAAATACTTCTTTGGTTCGCCTCTTTTGTGTCATGAAAAGGCATTCATTACTCTAAATGCAGTTTCAGGCGTTGTGTCAGCTTGTAATAGTGCAGTTTATCACCACAGCAAGAGCGAAAAGCACAGAAAAATTAGGTTAATCAATACCACTGCAGTGTGTTTGACATTACAATCAGGAAAGGTTTAGCATGTCATTCCTAACTACAGGCCATAAACTGCCCGAGGTCTGTGTATGCTCTTGATGTGAATGCTGGTTCTTCATGCAGATCGAGGGCAGAACATAGCCTTGAGCTGCTGCTAATCATGTACCCCCTGCAGACACCTAGCACCTTGGATTGTAAAAAATGAGAGACCACCACTTCCAATATTCCCCCTCCTGAAAAACTTATAATGTTTCTGATTAAAAGACCTAGGCAAAATCCCTCACCAAATGTTCTGTTTAAAATCCATGTTTACAACCAATTTTATTTTATTTATTTTTTTTTTAACATTTAAAACTCTTTATTTAATGTTTAGGAGGCAGGGATTTGTTGTTGAGAGTTAGTATTTGGGTTTTTATGAGCATTTTGGTACCTTTCCACTGGATCAAGATAGGAAATGACAAACTGACAATGGAAAAAGTAATTTTGAGATCCTTCTCTAGTAATGGATAGGATGTAGCATGATCTGCTTACTATCACAGGGAACTTAGGGGTAAAAATACTCCTACTTTTTTGTGCTTCAAAATCACATGGCTTCCAAAAATGTGCAGATTCGCATTTGTTATTAAAAAAATTAAATATGTGAATCAACTTCTTTATGGAAATAACATAGTTTTTTATACTAAAGGGGAGCTTGAGCAAATGCTGGTCATGGCTGTGATGATGTTTTTTCATGACAAAGACAAGCTTATGACACCTTTTTGTAACACTGAAAGTTTACTTCCCTCTTTCTACTCAAAAATTCTTATAGTTTATCATGATGTAATCTCTGTGAAGTAAGCAGCTTCCTTCTTTGACTTATTTGTTAAAAGCCATGAATTTAAGTTTGTACAGAGCAAGAACTGAGCACCATAGGTTTTAGCATTGCTACAGTTTGAAACCTATTTTGTATCAGTTACCTTAAATTATATCTTGTTGAAAATATGTCATCATTTCTGTAAACCTCAGTAAAATATCTTTTTCTGTAAACCTCAGTAAATTTTTTTTTTTTTTTAATAGATACTGTGTGGAGTTTATACAGTTAATAGTGTGAGATAAAGTTCAAAGACTCAAGGATGAATGTTATTCAAATTTACAGAAACCTGCAGTCCAGATCCTCAGTAGACTTAAAGATGCATTACTTCATTGAAATCAGTGGGGGTATAGAGACTTGCTTCAAATCAGAAACTGTGCTGGAATGTTAATCTAAAGATAATTTAAAAATCTTTCATCTTTAGATTGAGTAAGGTAGTTCAAAAATATAGGCTTTCCTACAAGACTTTTGGTATAGTGTGATTTTCACTTGAATGAGGACAAAAGGGCTACTCTCAGCATAAATTAGAGATAAAACAGGAAGAGGAAAAAAGTCAATTAGAAAGATACAGTGAAAACTGATAAGATTTGAGTACAACTGAGATGTTTACTAAGTTAACCCTGAGCTCTTTTTTGTGTTGAATGGAGTTCTGATGTGCTACTAAAATTTCAGAACCTAAGATTTCTTTCTGAATTACTCTTCTACTCACAATTGTTTATATGTCAAAAAGTCCTCATTCCATCTTTAAGTAATTAATTTTGAAGACAGAAGGGGATCATTGTGATCATTTAGTCTACATTTTTGTATATGGCCTGCTGTGTCTTTTGAAGTAAAATAATACTATTTCCTCCATAATAATTAGTATTTTTATGTCTGTTATTTTTTTGCACAGTATTTTTACAAAGTGAGATATATGGATTTCACTGGGTACAGTGTCTCACCCTATGATTTGAGTTGGCTGTAGGGAAATCCCAGGCACATACTTCTGCTCTTCTTTAATCTGATTATTATTCAGAGAATGGCTAGCATTTTGTGGGATAAGCCTTTGAAAACTTTTTAGTGCTTATATTTAATGTGACAGATTCTTTGGTTCCTGTGCCTGTAGACATTTATTCAGAAGCACATGTAAGTGTTTATAGATTGATTTGTAAAATGTGTATTAAAGAATTACACATTTTAATTGATATTTTAAATGATCAAGTTGTGGCTTTGTCATTGACTACTATTGTAATAATTATTAATTATGGTTGAATACATATTTCTGAAAAACTGAGGGCAAAACTCAGACTTCCAGTTCTGAAATATACCCCCCATATTCCTTTTATTTGCTTTGCTAATTTCTTTTATATCTTGACTATATTAGTGTGTCATTTGACAGAGGAAGGAGGACAGACTTGCTATTTAGTTAATCATATATGTATTAAGATAATTTTCCTAAAGGAATTGGTGTTATTCACGCTTGCAGGCCCATGTATAATACGTTCATTACAAATGCAAACTCAAGAAGGGATCCAGCTGTGATTCTGGATGAAATTATGTGGAGGAATTTTGCAGTTGTAAGCCAAATGTTGAATTCAGTGAGAATCCAAGGGGACACTAATATGATGAGGATGGCAATAAAGGTGCTTTGGACCTCAGAGTGATTCACCTCGTCTTGCGGACCCTTCAACTGTTGGCAACAGAGCAGTGGATGCTTGTAGGCAGACAAATGTCTTTGAGCACTTTATTCTGGCAGCTAATAATAAATCCACCCTGTATTTTATCAGTCCGAATATTCTCTGGGTAATGGCCAAAGAGAAAAGCATTTATCTACCATGTGCATCTACTTAAAAGCTGGAACAAATCTTCATTTTTATTAAACAAGTCACTCACTCATGGGCTTTATTTTTACATAGCAAGTACAGATGATGTTCTGAAGCATTTCTGTGCAATTATGCTCTTTCCTGAAAAGTTCACATTAAGAAGGGGGTACTTTATTAATATCAAATGAAGCCATGCAAATGCCAAAACTGAATGAAATTTTGTAACTGTGCTTCTTTTACACCTACCATATGTGTTACCTTTTTGTACATTGAACAGCATCTAAGTTCATTTAGATGAATTTTATAATGACATATGATGCAATGAAATAAGAGGAATGATAATCATCATTATTAGCTAGATATAAGGATTGAAAGACTGAGACAGGGTCTGTTTGCTAAATTTTAGGAGTTTTTTTTATAGTAGTAATAATTATTTTACTGAGTTTTCAAGTGATTTATCACCTGGAGAAACCATGATAAAATTCAGAAATCCACATTATTAGGCTGGGAAAAAATGTGCTGTGAAACTGGAAACTATTGGAACCCAGTGTTGGGTCGATGAGGGATTGTTACCAGAGTTGTGTGAAAACTTAGAATGGTGTGCTATTTGTATATGGATCATTTTGAAAAGTAGCATTTTTGATTTGTAGAGATTCATATGAAATTCTACTTAACTTCTACTCACACCACCTGAAAACTCCATGAATGATGCAGAACCATTTGCTGTATTTTATTAACACACTGCATGAACAGATTATTGGAATATTTATCAATACTGTTTAATAGCAGATTGTTTGACTGACAGGTAGAAAGGCATGACTTCAGATAAGCATTTAATAGGAATTACTGGGTTTATTAAATATGTGTTTTGAACTATTTTCATTAGGCAGATTATACTCCTATGGTTAGAAATTTGAAGAACAATGTTTGGAAATAACAGCTTAAAAGCATAAGATTTCTTTACCCAACAGCAAAATATTCTGGATGTTTAAAATAGATGCAAACATCTCTGCTCTCCTTTCCTTGAGGAGTGAAGTAACAAATCACAACACTGTAGATGACTATTTTTAACTTATTCCATCTTTCTACCATTAGGAGTTAGTAATATTTTAGTTTGAGAAAACTGATTTCAAGCCTAGTATTGCTGTGACACTGGGTGTCTCTGCTTTGCCAGTTGACTACATTACAATCATCTAAAATACGCAAATTTTCAAATTTTAAGGTTGAATATGTTCCTGGAGTATTTACCAGGATCCAATGTGGAGTTCTGTTGCAATGCTACAGAGACCATCCCAAATACACTGTGGGCAGAAGGTATCATCCTTTGGAGGAAAGCACATTTTCTTTCAGATCTTCTAGCAATTTGCTCTCTGCATGCAGAAGTTTATGTTAGTAATGGACAATCTGAGATGCAAAAATGTATTTCACACCTATTAAGCATAGATCATTGCCTCTGTAGGATCAACAACTGCTTCGAGCTTCATTGCTAGTAAGCAAACACAAATGGTGCTAGAATCATACTGGTCCACAACACAGGACACTATTGTCTGGGCACTGTCTGTGCATCATACCAATTTCTAACATAGATTTGTCCAATGACAACAACTGTTAAACTGATGTCCAAATGCATTTTACAGTAGGAAGTATAGTTGATACAAAAGCTACTATAGGTGAGTACGTACCCTTGGTACTAGAAAATAGTCATAGGTTTTGAGTGAAGGAAAGGTGTGATGTTAAGGAAGCACTTTCAGAGAAAGGGTCCCAGACTGCAGTGTCCTTAAAAACATTTAGTACATGAAACATAGAACCCTAAAATACCTTAAATCCTTGTTACTACATCTCTACTCTGTCTCATGTTTGTTCTATTTGTAGCCCTGTTTGCACCATGTGGCCAGAGGGCTGAAGCATATCTCCTATGAGAAAAGACTCAGAGACCTGGAGTTGTTCAGCCTGGAGAAGACAAGGCTCTGGGGAAACCTTTTGTGGCCTTTCAGTTCTTAAAGGGAGCTTGTAAGTAAGATTGGGACAGATTTTTGAGCGGCTCCTGTTGGAACAGAACAATAGCTAATGGTTTTGAACTAGAAGAGGGTAGATCAAGGCCTACATAAAAGGAAGAAATTCTTTATGACAAGGATGATGAAGCACTGACACAGATGGCCCAGAGAAGATGTGGCTGCCCCATCCTTTGAAGTGTTCAAATCCAGGCTGGATGAGGCTCTGAGCAACCTGATCTAGTGAAAGATATTCCTGCTCATTGCAGGGTAGTTGGACTAGATGGTCTTTAAAGATCCCCTATAATCCAAACCACCGTACAATTCTGTGAGATTGTAATGTGTGGAATCACCTATCCTTATGATTTATCCTAAATGCTAATGGGATGTGGAAAATGTCACTGTTTGATTATCTTTTAGTAATATTTTTTTAACCAGTTTTCATTCTCTTTTTCTTCCTTATGGTGTCAGTATCCACTGTGATTTTCCACCTAACCAATATAGCCTTGACTAGCATTTTCTATGAAAGATTTCTCTTTTATATTCACCCTGGTGTTCATTCACTCTGAAGGTTTTTAAGCTTTAGCACTGTTTTAAGCATGATACCTACTTAGTACTGATATATGTCTATCTGACTTCTATCAAACATGAAGTGAGCTTACATCTGCTTGTAACAGATTGTGTAGATGAGCCCTTATAATATTAATGGTAAATTGGGTCATTAGTGAAGAAAATAAAAGAAGTATTCAAATTCTTGAAATATGTTTTTTTAAAATCTTGAAAAATAATGTTGTTTCCTATGTCTTGCAATGATAAATCCCAAAGGGATCTCCTGGTAGATGAGAATCTGCAAGTTATATAACAATTTGGGTTTGCCATTTTCAGAAAATGTGAACTGTCAATTGATCTTGATCTTAAGCCTGTAAAGAATTTGCCATAGTAGTTCTCATGAGAGAGTAATTCATTACTCTTAAAAAAGACATACTGACTGAGAGTCATTTGTTCTTCACTGACTCCATTACAGCTATGACTTAATTAAAACTATCTTTTCTTAGCTAAATCAAGATGAGAAGAAGCCCACATCTGCTGAGTGTCTCAAAATCTGTATCAAAAATTTTCCTGATGGAGCTTAGTCTATATGCATTCCTAAGATAAGACTTAAAATGGTGTTTGATAAATGCTGCAAAATTAGGACATTTTTATTTTTTTGTCCTCCCATAATGTTGTTGAAACATTCCCATGAATTTCTACTTTATAAAATTCAGCAGGAGCTGGTAGGATCATTATCCATGCTGAAATATCAGAGATAGTATTATTTCCATAGACAGAAACACTGAACATAAAATTGTTTCCAAAGCATTATCAAGAGATTACGTCTTCACCATTTTGCACTGGTATCAGACACAGCTCAAAATTTCACTTATATGTTATTGATGGTGTAGATTGTCTTTCTACCTCCTGTTGAGTAATAATTTATATGATACCTGTATTCATGAGTATAAATTCTGTGAGTATGGAGTATTTTATCTATGAATTTCCAAAGAGGAACACGCTAACTTTCATAGAACATCTGTGATCAATTCAATAGCTTATGGTACAGTATAGCAAAGTCTTCAAGTACTGAAATTGTATAGATGGATATATTTGTACTGTACTTTAACATCTTAATTTGATCACAGCTTTTCCATTTGGTGTGCAGATGTACTTGCATTTTAATCTGCAAAACCTCAAGTTTGTGAAAACCGCCACTGGAGAAAATAAGAAAGGAATATTTCAAGTTTTTATCTTCCCATTGCTTAAGAGATGCTATGAAACGTGATGTGAGACATGGAATATTCCATCAAGTTGTATAAATAAGTGAAACCATTTGTCCTTCTTATCCCTTTGCATGTAAATGCTGTCAGGATAAAATGGCTGTTAAGAAAATGGAACATAATTAGACTTGACTTATTCTAAATACCCTCAATATAACTCAAACTACAGAAGCTTAATATTTGAGAAGAAGCAATTAAGATAGCAGTCTTTTCGGTTAACATTTGTCCCCAGTGTTTCTTTGTCAAGCGATTTGAGTTGTTTATTTTCAGTAAAGTGTCTATATATAACATGACAGGAAAATGTTGGCATTCACTGAGGCACTGGTACTTTGATGTGACTGTTACTACAAAAGAAAGGTCTGCAATAATTCTGCTACTCTTCTGAAAAGAAATCTTTACATCAACAAAAACCTGAAATTAATTTATTTTACCTGAGTATGAATAACTAAGACAGTTAATTAGTTTTTTACCTCACTTGTGGAACTATTGTAAACAAAAGGAGAAATACAATAATCAATACAAAAATAAAGCTAAACCAAACTTCTTTTTTTCTTATTTAAATTGGAATTTCTAATTACATTAACTTTTTTATTATGATTGAAGTCTACTGAGGAAAGAAACTTAATATAGAGTCTAGCATGTGCAAATGACTATTGTGGAGGTTCCTGCCTGCAACTCCAGTAAAACTGGAAAACTGCTTTTAAGTACAGATTTATTTATCTTTAGGCCAGTTAGGATGAAACTGACAAAATACTATTATTTTCTTGATTTGGCAGGCTACTTACCTGGCCATTAAATTTTGAAATACAAAAGATAAACCTGACAAAAGAGCCAGCATATATGAGAAGTCACTTTATCTCAAAATCTGAGGGGGAAAAAAACCCCCAACAATTAATTTTACCTGATGTGATTTTCAATTAATATCTGTAAGTCATTATGATGTTATAGGCTACAATTAGTAGTATTTTAGACACTGTGTTTAATTATAGATCTTTTATCTCAATCCCTTACAGGATGTTGTATGATTCTATGATTCCATGAACTGAAATTATGCTTATAATTTTTAAGTCAAATGGTGGTGAAGCATGATGATTCTCATTAAAGATTTGAATTTCTTTAAATATCTGTACATAAAATCAAGTATACACTATATCCTCTGGAATAATCTAAGTACTTCATCTTGTATTTTTCAGTTACAATGCAAGTTATTTCATTCTGTAGTTTCATTCGTTACAGTGAGCATTTTGTGCATTTTTTTGATTTTCTGGTTTTGCCACATCTCAATTTCCTTACTTCAAGTTTTATTCTTTTGCATCCAAACTTGTTAGCCTAAAGTCATCTCAGTTTTAATTGAACAAATGAGCTTCCTTTGTGGATGTAAGCACAATACATGAAACAGCAGGATTAATCAGAGTAACCTATCAGAATAGACAAACTTTGAAGCTTGACTGCACGTTATACAACAGTCATGATAGATCTCTTTACTGAATGTTGCTAAGCAAGATAAAACTACATGAAATATGAGAGATTCATTGATGTATCTGTGTATTTTTGTAATTTGGAAAGGCAAATATAATGATGAAAGAAACTTTCTGCTAGATGTGATGGCTAAATTCCTCTATGTTGCTAAATAATACTTTTAGATTTCTATGCTGCCTTCAGAGCCATCAACTTTGTTTTGATGGGACTAAGTATAGGACCTGTAAGAGTGGTGAGGATAGAGATACACTCACTCTTAAGGTTTTCAACTGAGTGAAAATAAACAGAAAACACATATAAGAAGAAATGTAAAATAAAATTTGCTCTGATACCTCTGATTACTTCCTTGACAAACCAAGAAAAAAGCCCTGTTGGCTTCAGCATGACCCATTTGACAAAATGCATTTGCAAAGGATATGGGTACTATATTTATGCAGACACTAACAAGTTAGTGAGACAGTGGGTTCATAACTACTCATAGTTTAAGGAGGGGATAGTGATACAGAGCTCAAGAATTTTAATTAGAAATAGTAAGATGATAGAATTATATGTTGATAAAATTATGGCTAAAACAAGGATTCTGGCTCCTTATGGTTACTGCTAGAACAACTGTGCTTGATTTATGTAGAAACTCCAGGTTTATAATGCCTACAGTTAATAGGATAGATACTGTTTCCTTTCCCTCCTATGTGAGTTATGATTCCTCCACCACGTGTAAGAATAATGAAGATCCACTGTAGCTCTTTGTTTAAACTTCCTTCTAGTCCAGACAGAGAAAGTGAGTTGGAATCATTTGTCATCTGCCAGTAGATCTGTCCCTCACAATGAAAAGGGGATGGATGATTCACAAAGAATGATTGATTGACTGAAATAAGACCATCTTTAATATTCATGAAAGCCAACAGGAATTTTAAAAGACCTTTTCAGATATAATTTTTTTCTCAAATAATGTTTTTGAATTTTAGAGTTAAAACTTCTTGCTAGATTTCTTCTACCCATTAAATAAATTAAATATTTGAGAGATTTGATCAATTAACTAAGACTCACAAAGGGATTTTTCTGATATCAGATGAGTTAATTTTGCTTTGAAGGCACAATTTCGTAGTCACAAATATATTTTAGATCTTAAAAACGAGTTCTGTTCACATATAATATATTTCTACGAATGCCTATTAACAGAAGATGAAGAGTTGTTCAAACACATTACAAGATATTTCCAAATTTTCACTTATTTTAACTGTTTTTCTTGTTATTGGATATTTTTTTTAAAACATGCTTGATTTCTCAGAGTATTAGAATATCTTTTTTGTCCTATGTTTTTCTTTTCTGTCATACGCTTTGTATCTTCCTATACTTGGCTGCACATCTAATTATATCCCTGCAGCAACTAATCACCTCGAAGTTCTTAGTGTTTTTAAATACATGAAGATGTTTAAGTCACTGAAATTCTGGAATTCTAAATGTAATTCAGCTAATATTTTTCTAACTGTGAATCATGTAGGTAATCTAAAAATAAGTATTGGATGTGAAGAGCTGAAATCCAAAGGTTGATCTTTGAATAAGCCTAAAAAGGGCTGAATGAATCTCTTAGTGAGATTTTGGGAGAGAGATGAGCTCCAAAGGAGCACCCTGACAATTTCTTAGGGAAAACAAAAAAGACAAACAATTAGTTTTCAAATTAAAATGCAAGTTTGTTTATTATGCACAGGAAATATATGGGTAATCTGATATTTCCATCATTGGAAGATATGAAAGGCATATAAATGAGTGCTCAGTGAGTGTAGCAAATGCAGAGAGCACTATGCATTAATTCTAAAGCTATGCTGAGAAATATTTCCATAAGACAAATTTGTTTAAAAAATGATAGGGTTTAATCTACAGAAAGAATTTTAATTTTTTGTTTGTTTGTTTTCTTCTGAGCTGTTATTACCCAGATTAATAGAAAACTGAATTTTTCCTTGAGAATTCTGTGTCTTGCTTGTGTCACCACTCCCTCCTGTGTTTTTTGACCTGGGTCCTCCTAAAGATCTTACCCTGAAATGCAATAGCCAGACAAGAATCATGATGTGATGGTGAGGGCACCCCAGCAGAATTTGGAAGGACTGATAGGTCTGAGAAAGATGTTTCAAGAAACACAGACAAACAAAAAAGCTCAGAGATGAGATATAAAAGAATTCAAAGATAAGAAATATTGCAGTAGTGGAGTAATGGGATGAAACATCATAAACCAGCCTCTTTTTTTTTATGGGCTCTACAGCAGCAGATGATCTGGAAGAATTAATGTTTTATAAAATCAATATACCTATTCATGATGTTTGTAATTGCATTCCTGATATATTAACTTTGGCCACAGTTATTTATTGTGTCATGCTAAACTGAAATTAATCTGAAGGTGTTGTGGGTTTTTTAGGTTTGTGCTCTTTATCTTAAACTTTCTGGGTGTTCGACAGGCAGTTCTTAAATTCATAAACATAACACACAAGCTCTGAAAACAAATCTAGACAGAAGTATTCACTATATAGGCTGTGCTGTAAGGAATGTAAAATATGGATTCAAATGCCAGGTAAAACTACTTATTTCCTGAACTTCTGGTGAGATTTAAGTAAAGTATTTAAAAGTTGTGTGTAAATTCTCTTTTTGAGTAGGTTTGTTTGCTCTATATAGAATAACTTTAGTATTCTGAGATGACCCTCACTTGCCTAGTGCGGTTTGAGATGAAGAAGAGAAGTGAAGCTTTAAAGATGTATTATCCCTTCTCTGGAAGAGACACTATTCATATTACCTGAACTCTAAAACTTTAAACTATGTAGAAGATGGAAGTCTTTTTATTCAGAACAAGTACAGCTAGATTTTACATGCAACTAATGAAATATGAAGCAAAGTAATCAATATTGTATTTAATAATCCAGTTTAGTAAGCATTAATCTGATGGTTCTTAGAAGCATTTTAAAAATGCCACCAAACTGGATCTTTAGTCTGAAGATGTGGAATAAGTTTTCTGTAAATCTTTGCAGTTCTCTGAAAATCTTCTCAGGTGGGAATTTCTGCACTCATTTTAACTCATTATAATGCATTTTGCCTCTACAGCAACAGCTTGCCAAGGAAGAACAATACTCATCAAATCAAAATTAGAGATAGACTCTCAAAAGCATGAAATTAACCTCTCGTTTAAGATGTTAGAATCAAATTTCAAGCTTCTTGGTGTATATGCTGGTTTTTAATCTTCCTCTTCTTAATGTGTGTGGTTATGACAATGTGTGTTGTTCACACAGCTAGAAGTCTGGGTAATACAGGACTGACTGGGGCACAGGTCACTGCATTCAGTGACATAGGAAGAACAGTGAATGACAAAAAAAAAAAAAAATCCATGCTTGGTCTAAGAAAACAGAAAAGATAATTAGGCATTAACTTGTTGAGAAAGTACAAGACAACATGAAGAGAGGACATTTTTCTACTGTGTGTTGTTTAATCAAGGGTAGCTATGGAGCCAAGTGTGCTGAAGAGCATAGGAGATGGTGAGACGATCTGGTTACAATGTAGGAGCTGCCCTCAACATTTGCCTTTCAGCTCATTTAAGCACAAGCAGTTACCTGTGAATGTTTGCAGCAGGGAAGGTGTTAGAACTGGAAGTGATGATGTGCACATGAGAGTTTGAGGTCATTACGGAGAAGAAGTAAGAGGGGGGAAATTGTTGCCAAGGTATATGTCTGGAGTTATAAGAAAATGAATATGACATTCAGGAATATGACATAAATGAAAAGAGAAAATATGATAATCACCAGAAAGAAGTATGGCAGGGAGGATGAAACCTAGTTTTACACCAACATCAACAAAGCGGAGTACCAAGATTATGAATTTTTTGTAAAAAATATTTAGCAGGCTTCTGTTACAAAACAGAAAATAAAATTTAAAAAAAACCAACATGACATACCACCTATGCTTTTAGAGAAACAAGAAAGATTTACACATACCAGCTTTCTGCCCAGAAGTAAGTCAGGGAGAAATGAAGATGTCATATTTCTGAATGTCAGAATTAGCCAAAAAGGTGCATTTAGTTTCTACTTGCTTTGACTTAATGCATCCTTTACCACTGACCTCAGGCTTTTTTTACATCTTCTGAACTAGTTCCACTGAGATTAGATACTTCATTATTATTAGTTGTACTAGACTACTTATTTTCTTCTCCTATTGACTTTAAATATGTTTCATAGTCAGATAAGTCATAATAGGTATTACTTCCCTCAGTCATCTGGCTGCAGCCTAGATAATACTTGAAGTTAAATCTGAATTTTAACTTCTTGAAGAAATAATTAAATCAGTGTTAGCAGCAACCCATGTGGAAAGTGTCTGCCTAGTAATTCATTACCATCAGCCTGTCTCTAATTTGCCAGTGTGCATGGCACCCCTGCAGCAGTGTAGGAGATGGAACAGATCATTTATATAAATTAAAACCAATAGGGGACTGAGTAGTGAGCCCAGTGGAATATCCTCTGGGCAAGTGGAAATTTTAGAGACTAAGGATTTAATCTTAGCTGCTTGACTTCTTTCATCAAGGTAAGATTTAAAAAGATTAATTATAATTTATGAAATATTAATACCTGGAAAGCTTTTGAACAAAGATATTTCTGCAGTCAAAATGAAGGCTTTTTTGGGTTTCAAAGTACAGTGTCAACATGCCAAAATCTTACAGTTTTAAAAAGCTTACTATTTTCAATCTCACTAATGGGGACTTTTTTCTCTTTCCCTGAACAACAATTAAAAAAAAATATTGCCAAGAAGTACAATTTCTAATATCTTTGAAATGTATTTCTTGATCCAAAAACAGAAGGGAAAAATGATTTTTCATTCTGTACTTCTATTACAGTGTAAATGTCACTTCTTTACATGTGAAGTTTCTATCCTTTATTAGGAGCACTGGTTCTAAGACTATAACTTATAATAGGTGAGAATCTGGCCCAAAGCCTTCATGCATATATTTATAGTGAGAGAACTAATAGATAGATATATATGGATATTTCTGACATTCAGAACATACAGCCATCTGGAGGTCTAAAAAGTTCATGTTATTGTAATGGCTGCAGCACTGCATTTCACAGAACAGTTAATGAAATCTGGAAGCAGTGAGTGACTTATTTAAAGTAATTCAGCAAACAAATGGTGGAGTCTCAAAGCCCCTTGCTATGAACCATTAGACAGAAAACACTGTTTCTCTCAATGGGTTCTAGTTGACAGGCAATAAAAAAATCTTTTTCTTAAACAAAAAGCAGATAATAACTCATGCTAAAATCTACATTTGTTAATTTCAAGACATATACATTAGCCCACAGAATTATATACATCTTGTCCTCTATTCCTGTTTACCATTCTGCTAGTTCTCCTTCAACCTACATTATAAACACTTTAGTGCAGGGAATGTATCTTTACTGATACTGTGAAGTGCACTGCTTATCCACTGTATAGTATGGATAATACATACTGAGACAATCTGGGGCTTGTAAATCTAAATTAAATGTAGTTCTGTGAACCTTAGTATTATACATTTAATATTTTCCAGGTCTTGCTTTTATCAGGTAGTGCTTATCTAGAAAATAATTGTATGCATGTGACCAATAAGCAATTCCTAACAGATACTGCCATCTCATATAAAGTGTTTTCCTTTCAATTGAGCACAACTTCTACTTTCTGTACTTTGTTTCTAAGGATATAGGCAGAACAGGGAACATTTTCCTCAGGAGCTCATCTGGTCCTGCTGCTTCTCCCTTACCTGAAGTCATAATGCTTTGTTTGTGGCTATAATCAGCTCTGCAGAAACTAATTGTGATGTCACAGACAGAAGATTATGACTTCAGGGGCCGAACAAACAGCAGGAGCAGGTGACCTCTAAAACACAACATGTCTCTTTTCATGCAAAGATCATTCAAAGGGAAAACAGGAGAAAAAAGAAATGTGTCTATCTTTGAGAAGAAAATGTTTGCTCAGATTTATAAAAGACATTAACTGGATTGCAAGAATTAATTTTAAGTGAAATTCTCTGATTATATCAAGAAGAGATAATATATTCAGTAGAAGCTGAATTACTAAATTTGGTTTCTAATTTCTCATTTGGTTAAATGACAAATACAACTACTGATGCAATCAGCAACTTATCTATCTTCACATAAAACTGGAATCATGTAAAAACTCATTTCCTCTGTAGCTGACTTTTACTGTGAACACAGTTTTACAGTTGTAAAATGGTTTAAATTTTTTAAAGTTTCTGCTTTTCTCCTTTCTTTTCATGTAGTGAACTGATCAGAGGAACTTGAATTTGATAGCTTTCTAAGGGAATGTTTGCATGAATTAACAGCTTGTTATATGATAGCATTAAAGAATCACAGTTGATTTGTGCATTTCTTTGTAGGGGGGTTATTTATTTATCTTGTGTAATAGTCAGAAGTTTAGTAGTGTAATATTGCTTGTACTAATCATCTTTTTTTCTTCAGTCCTGTTCTGAACATAAATGAGCATTTTAAACAACATTTTAAAGTTCCATAGGGAAGCTACTTGAGATAATTTTCCTTTTAAAATCCCTATTTATAACATGTCATTGGGATTAGGACTATGAGAGTGGTTTCATAACCATGATGGATTCATCTGCAGATGATGGATCTGTGTTCCATGTGAAAAGAGTTTCTCAACTAACATGTTGGTTTTGATGGTCTGGATACCAGTCTAGCCAGAGGCTGAATGAAAACAGACATTTATTCTAGATTGAATTCCTACTTTATTGTGTTTGTTTGTTTGTTTGTTTGTTTGTTTGTTTGTGTCACGTTCCACTGTAGAGAAATGCATTTTGGTCCAGGTAAATGACACTGGGTTAATAATGAGTTTATCCTATTTTTAACTTTAGGATAAGACTTTGTTCCTAAAGTAAGACTTTCTTTTTAGTATGGGAGTCATTTATCCTGATGAATTATTTGTGACCAGCTTCACATCTGCATCAGAGATGTGAACTTTACATCTATAACTGACTTTTCAATATAAAGGGGCTATTGCTCACCACTGAATGTTTATTGAACAGTAACCTCCCAAATGTTGTGACTAGGAATGTTAGCCACCAAAAGTTACAATTTCAGGATTTTGTTATTTGAAGGCACTTAAGGTAAAAGTGTGAGTCTGCTCTGCGAGCTCAGATAAGCCATTCTGTGTCAGTTTTGTCATCTGTAAATTGGAGAATATAAGTATTTTTTTCCCCTCAGATCAGTGGATACAAAGGTGCCAACACATGCTATTAATAAGCATAACAAAATGGAAAAAAACCTTTTTAAGTTATATGATAAAATTTTTAAAAATATCATCTTATCATCGCATCATTTTTTCATGATAGTATTAAAAAATACCAAGAAAATATGGAAAAGTAATAAGCAATTAAAAGAAACCTTACGTTGTCATTCCCAGGTGCTGTAAGTGGCAGTTGGCATTAGAGTATTCATAAATAGGCAGTTTAATAAAAGCCCATGTTCCTCAATGACATGTAAATACAGCCTTTTTACAGATCTAATATGCAAACATATTTCTTTTGATAAATGTTTAAATTTTTTCTCCCTGGAATGTCCAGTCTATTTTGCACACGGTGGAGAGTAAAATTCTCCCAGCCTTTCTTCTGACCTTTTACAGGTTCTAAAATCACTGATAACAATAATTTGTTTCCAATTTAATCTCACCAATTCCAGGGCAGAGCACTGTAGACATAATGCTCATTGACATAATAGCACAGATGAGCTGAATAAGAAGGCTTCTAACAATGTTACTTGGAACAAAGCTACATCTCTTTATGTTCTATTTTTATATGCAAAGAAAGTTTTTATCATTATATACAAAGTAAACATAATTATGTAAAATCTTATTAAACAAAATCTGGAATTCAAGGAGGAAATAAAACCATAATTTAGTTCCCTGTTCTATCACAGCTCATGTATAACTTCATCTGACTGGCACCTTTACCTTATGACAAAAAAACCCACAAAGCTTCTTATATCAATAAAGAGGGTATCATTAAAAGGTTTAAAAGTTTCTTCCATGAGACAGGTAAAAAATTGAATCCAAAGGGGGGGAAAAAAAACAAAAAAAGTTCATTTTTGATCATCTCTAAAGCTCATTGTGGATCCCTTAACTGTTTAATTATTTTAAAAAAATTCTCATCAGTGAAAATGTCAGATATGTTCTACCTTCTCTGGTGTTCAAAGAGTTATTTACCAACTTTGGAAAAAATGCTAGGCATGCAACATCAAACACTGTTTATGGACTCCTTTATATCATGACGCAAACTGCCCCAGGTTGAAAGACACAACCCAGCTGCAGAATAACCACTGGAAAAAAAAATAAAATTCTATAGCTTCCTATTTTATTATTGCTTGCATAATGTATGTCACCTTATTTACTCTCTCACTTCAAGGTATAATGGATTATTAAAACTAGGCTTCATTTGTGAGAGTGAAGTTATGATTCATTATCTTCTCTTGCATTTCTACTGTTAAACTGATTCTCAGATTTAGTAAAATGCAGTAGATTTCACAGATGTTAAGTATGATTTGGTGAGTTTCCTCTCTGTTGCGAATTCCATTAGGTGCACTCCTACATGTCTCTGTAACATACTCTAAACAATCTTTTTAAGGGACTTTCTTCTAGTTCAGCTTTTAAAAATATAATTGGGCATTCATCCCTGGATTAATTGTGCTAATGAATGAGCCAGAAAATACCCTCTTGTTCTTTTTTAGAGCTCCTGTCCCAGTTTGGGCCAGGACAGAATTAATTTTCTCTCAGTTGCTGTGAGGGAGCAGAGCCTGGAGCCACAAGGGCATGTCTGGGTTGTTTTGTGCCACCCACGTCAGTGCTGAGGGTGTGGATTTGGCAGGAAGGAAAATGGAATGCACAAGGGAACTGCTGCCATTTTGTTCCTTTTTCCAGGGGAACAAAGGGGCAAACAGAGTGATGGGATGACACAACATAGGCTCCACTTGTCCATCATCATTTTTCATTGTGTCGGGCTTGGGAAAAACGCTGGCTGTGGTAATGTCCACCATTTCCTCCTTTGCCTCTGGAAGCCTCATGCCACTGCTCCCAGTAAAATCACATCGGTTGGACTTCCATAAGCATTTTTTGCATGTAGTCACCCTTTTTTATACACTGCTGTTATTAGTATTGTTACTGTTACTGTTTGTTATTCCTTATCTCATTAATTTTTTTTCCAGTAAATTGTTCTCTCAACTCATAATCTCTGCCTTTTTGTTGCTTTCTCATTGGAGGATGTGGGGAGAAGGGGAGTGGCTGCTTGAAGCTTAATTTCCAGCCAAGTTTAAACCACAACAGCTGTTTAATCAAAAATTTGTTGTATCCTTTGTTTAACATTTGATATTTAGAGCAAAAGTTCCATAATCAAATTAAGGCAACAGAAGCAAAATTTCAATGAGGATTAAGGGCATTTTGAGATTACAGAGCAGCTGCTCACACCCATTCAAGAACTGGGAGATCTGTAAATTCCCAGTAGCCCGATAATCTGATTCTTGGAAAGATTATGGGCATTCCCTAATTTGTAACATCCACTGGAGAGATATACTTTTATTTCTCTAACATGGGGGTCATGATCTTCAATTTAGATCAGATTTAGATTTAGAAATTAATACATGATCCCTTCCAGTCTGCTGTAACCTGTACAAAGTCAGGGTCAGAGAATTAGAGGCAAAATAACNTTTTTAATTCAGCTGCACACAAAAAAAAAAAAAAAAAACACAACAAAAAAAAAAACCAACACCAAAAAAAGAGCTTGTTCTTTTGCAACAATTGTGTTGCTACAGATACACTTGTTGAATTCCTCTAGGGTAGAAAAAGCTGACAAAACAGTGCTCATGTAGAATATATGAAGTGTACAGACATAACATTCACTGTGGCAGAGTACACAGTACCTCACCTCCCTCTGGTTAAGGCTCTTCCTTTTTGAATGGACTACCTCAAAAAATTTCTGTATTTAATATCTCCATTCAGAATTTGGTCTTCTTATTTTTCATGTATTCAATCAGCAGAACAGTCAGCTTTATTTACTGTGATGTATTTTACTTCTTACTACCTTCTATTTATTAGTGTATGAAATGACTCTATTAGTCCTACCTACAGTCTAAATATATTTGAGTTTATAAGTTCTAACAAATACTATATTCTGTTTGTAAATCCCCGGTTCATTTTGTTCTTTCAGTAACAAAAAATTAAAATAAAATGGTGAATGCTGCGTTAGTTTGAGGATCACAAAATTGACATTTCAAAACAAAATGAAGTCATGCAAATAATGATATGTATTGGTTATGGAATTATATATTATATATAGCTTTTCTGGAGAAAGAAAAAAAATTCAAAAAGGGAGTTTGGTCAAAAGCACAAGATGTTTGAGTTTCCAAAACTGCAGTTACTGACCTGGTTAACATAAACCTTTTGAGCTTTTTACATGAACATCACATCTGAGGCCATATATCTCAATGCAAATATTTCAGTCACAAAATAGATCCATTCAGTTAAAGACCTCAGAAATTCGTATTGTATAATATACTCAAAATTCTGATTTATCACACAAAAATATGCGTATCAGTCAGATATGGGTATCTGTTCACAGAGGTGGAAGAAAATGGAAACTGATTAGTTTTGGTTTAGGTAAAGAAATCAAGAAGTCTGCTCAGAAGATTCCTTTTCATGTACTTTAAATGCTTTGATTTCTAAAAATACTGTCAATATTCACCTACCTCAGAGGTTTGAAACCAAAAAAGAAGTTTTAATGGAAATCCAGTGCTTAGTCACAACAAGTTATGAAAATTAACTATTTTTATTTGCTATCAGTATCTTGGGATATCTGAAGGAAAAGACAAATTTTAATTATCATTATGAAATATGAATAACATCAAGCACATACAGATATGTAAATATTAACATTGCTGGTAATTGTCTCAGTTGTAATCTAACAGCTTCCTTTCCGAACTCTGAAGTGCTCTCCTTTTATTAATTTCCTCCTTTAAAGATGTTTTGTTACCTGAATGGCAGCTGCTCACACAGCTCCTGCATAAATCCAAAATTTACATGGATTAGCATCCCTTCAGAAATGCAGGGGGATCATTCGAACTCATTAACCTTTGAACTTAACCTCTCAGTACACTATATTCAGAATTAAATTCCATTATATTTTCAGTGAAGCAGTCTGTGACTTATGGGTTAGAAATTATTAATAATAACTTTGTATTGCATGAGATTTGAAATAGTAAAACTATTAGAAAGTTCATTAGTAAAAAAATAATTTTCCAAAGTTTCTCACAAAGTTTTGGAACACAGAGCACTAGCCCAACAACTTGTCATCTGTTACATTTCAAACTCCTTGCCTAAATATCCTAATGTATGATTTTATTTTTATTTAAGATACATTGATTGGTGAACAAGAGCACAGTAAATGGCTCTAGTGTACACATTCATTTTTCTTCTTTGACATATGAAATACAAAACAGGTCACACTAATTAATCAAACATTTTAACGTACTGAGTAGGGGTTTGTTTTCTTTCTTTTTAAATGGTTTATTTCTCCACTTTCTAAGTAACTTCTCATGACGTTCACTGCACTGGAAGCATAAATTGCAATTTACATACTTTGAGTTGCAAATCTGATTAGAGAATCTTATTAGCCATCTTCTCTTGAAGAATAAGTGCAGACAAAGAGACTGAAAGTCTGAAATCCCTGTAAAGTGCAGTCCAAAAGGTTTGGTTTTTCCTTGATTAACTAAGGAGATTAGTAATACATATCGAATTACAGTCACATTTAATAATGAATTTATATGGACTCTAACCCTCCTCAATTGTACTGATATAATGACATGTGTATTTATTGACCTAATAAAACTCTTCATTTGATGAAGTTATTGAAATTTTAATACAACTACTATGGTCTGTATACATTATGTTAGAATGGCCTAATACAGTAGCAACAAAGTAGATTTTCATAATAGGAAGAAGGAAAACACACACACAAAGCAAATATAAAACCAGTTTTAGTGACAACTATTTGTATATCCACCAGGGAAAAGTCCAGTGGATATAAAACTGTACACCACCTTGACAAATAAAGGAAAGAGCTTTTAAGGAAGAATGGGAACAGCTTGTCCAGTGTGACCTTTTTTTTTTTTTTTTTTTCCTAGCAAACAACCTTAAATATGTGGAAACAGCCATTTGCTTTTCATATATGTCTGGTTCAACTTTTCTGTGACAATATTGCTAGCAAAAATGAGTTATAAATCACACATCCTCAGCTTAGTAGTATCACACAGTGTCTTATTCCCTCCATTTTCTTTTCCCTGATTAAAAGTGTAATCCATTCATAATAACGAGAAGACCAAGGGGAAACTATGTGAACAATGTAGTTTGTCTTAACATGGACTGCACAGCTGCAGTCAGAAGGGCTGCATTTTCCCTGCTAGCTACTGCATCTTATTTAAATTTAATTAACCTGAGAGAAACCCACTTATAATTTGTAATAAATTCAATTGTTAGTGCATCATTAAACTTTGCACTATTTTCTTAGTATATGGCAATTATAAGATGTTCTCTTCTAAATAACACTATTTAATGCACTGTAAACATTGAGAGTTCAATAGTCTTGAAAGTTTCAAGAAGCACATTTTTTTTAAATTTAGCTGAAGTTCAAAGAAAACCAACAAACCAATCACCATCACTGCCCAGAAAACCACAAACAAACCAAACAACCAACCAAAGCACCCAGCACCCTAAAATAAAAAACCTCCCCTAACCCCAACCAACTAAACAAAACCCCCAAATAATCCCAAAACACCCAGGCCAAGGAAGAATACTTCATTACATAAGCCTTTGTATAATTATTACTGCTTTAATGTTTGTAAATAATTAAAATTATTTATAACTTCCAATTGCCAAATACTTTTGTTTTTATATAACATATAATTTAGAAACCAGGTCTTATCATATACTCAGTCTTGATCCATGTGCAATTATACTTTTCTGCTTTGCTTTCTGTGAAAGTCACTATGAGCTCTTTGATTGTGATTCTCGTGTTACTTTAAATCCTGTGATTTCCAAGAGTTTTAACTTTAAAATTCTACTCCTCAGAAGTGTTCATTTATCTTTGTGGAAGTTGTCTTGGTGTTGTTTTTCCAGGCTCATGTGTGGTGGCATGTGTTAGGGTACCAGATAAAGCTCTTGAGGCAATAATGTAAATTCCTTGGGTTCTCCAGAACAGCTTGTTGGACTTTCAGCTACAGTGATGAAGAAGGCGATGCACAATTATAACATATATAGAGGATTTCCAGAGATAATTGCACTCCGGTGCCACGTCTACCATTTTGGCCAAATGGAAGCTAATGTGCTGCTTTGTTATTTTTTTGTCAGCGAGGGATGAAATGAATTGCTGGGTTAATCCATAGAACAGTGCTAAACCTCTCCGGGGAGCGGGGATGCGGGCACGGAGTTAACACAGACTGAGGCGGTAGATGGCGCTCGAGGCTGCCGAGCAAGAGCCGAGGCTGTGCGGGTCAAGGTCTTCATCACGTCCCTCTTCAGATGCTGGAACACGATGCCCCCACATTTTTGAACCACTTATCTTTCTAGAGGTGAATCTCAACTAAAAATCTTATCGCATTAAAGTTCAGAACACCTTCGGTTTCATCCACGTCTTCACCTTAGAGGATTATGCAGGTCTTTGTGAGGTAAGGTTAATCCTTCAGGAACTCATGAGATGCTAATGTTTTTTCTTGTGCTACTTAATTGAATTCTGTGGTAGTGTATGTGGTCCTGTCACATGCCTCATTTCTGGAAAAGTCTGTGTTGTGGAAAGGAAGATTAGAGATTAGATATTCAAGAATAGGAGCTAGAAGAATGAGGAATAAAAGTTGCTCCCTTAATGAGGAAAAACTCACCAAAATCAAAAGTCAGAGTTAAACGTTCCTGCATAGAAAAGTGTAAGCTATTATGATTATAATGAGATGGCTGTAAGAAAGCAATCCATGAGATAGGAACATAAAAAGAGCAAGCCCAAAGGTACACAGCTTGATCAAAGGTCCCTCTCTGCTGTCATGCTGTTTCTGGCAGGTGCTAATACCAAATCTTGGAAGTGAACAGGAACAAACCAAATGCATACTTGTGCTCCTCAAGTGCATTCTTCTCTTCAGCCATTTGTGACCCAGTGACTTTTAAAGCTGGGTATACCATTTCATACCTAAGATGAGGAGACCATAGAATCACAGAATATTCTGAGTTGGAAGTGACCCACAAGAATCATTAGTGGCAACTCATAAGTGAATGGTCTCTACAGAGATCCAACCCACAGTACTGGCATTATTAGCACTGTGCTCTAACCAACTGAGCTAATATTAGTCCTAAATGGCAAATAGAGGCAACTGTGAGGCATACTTGGATATATAATTAATGCAAGCTTTGAGAAAGCAGTATCCCACCAATGGTTGCATTTATTTACAGTAAAACATAAGATCGTTCTTCCATTTAAAGGAGATTTGAATCTCAGATTTCTGTTTTGTGGTTTATATCATTGCGACTGATCACTGCTTGGCTGAATCCCACAGCAGTGTGAGAGCTCATCCCTACAGCTGCATACCATTTTTTCTGTTTGTATCCTCCACTTCCACTTCTTATTCTCTCTTTGAATGGTGGATAACATCCTTTTTCTTTATGGGGGTGGATATTTAAACTGAAATAACTCAGCCCTTTACCACCTACTCTTGTCTTTGCAATTCTTTTTATAAACTTGGTATCCTTGAGCTGTTTTTTCTCCTCTATAAACAGATACAATAGGACTATCTGTACTGAAACCATTTTTTTTTTTTTTAAGAAAAAAGCATTATTACTAAACTGTCAAGTTTAAACAGGCTGAGACACATTGTGACATGCTTTGATTTACAGTTTTCTGTGTGGTTTTGTTGTTTTTTTGGTTGGTTGGTTGGTTGGTTGGTTGGTTGGTTGGTTTGGGGATTTTTGCTTGGTTTGGTTTTGTGTTTATTTTTTTTTTATTTTTGGGGGGGGGGAGTGGTTTTAAAATTTTGTAATATGCAGTGAAAGCTCCTGAAATCTAGCTTAGGTATCTCAACATAGTTATTAAAATGATAGGGCATAATGTCTCCATGTCAGTCAGCAATTCAGCATATAGTAAGGCTGCAGAGAAACACCTGCTTGCTACTTGGATATGAGAAAAACACAGAATAAAAATTGGAAGATTACTAGTTTCTAGAGTTTCTGTTTTAAATGGAAGAATGTAATACCTTGCATGGTACGTAAAGGAGGACTGTCTCAAACTGCTGAAATAAGGTATATTTTCTCCATCCTACATGGAGCTCCATGCTACAGAACAATGACATGAATTACTACTTAATGTTGAAGTTAATATCTGTGCTATATGCAGTGAGTCAGTAGCTATATATAGATAAGAAGAGTTATAATTAGAAAGCACTGAAGAACAAGATTTGCAATGGAAATAAGTGTGTCATGAGCATGACATGAAATTCGGCAAAGATTTCACTAGGGAGGATGACCCTTTGCCCTTTGCAGTGTCTTTTGCACTTTCTTATGAAACATCTTGTATTTTCAGCTGTGTAAATGCCTGTCAGCATACTACAGAAATAATGGTTTTGACTGAGAGGGGCAAATACCAATAAAAGAAAAATAAAGGAAAAACTTGTATAAAGACAGGAAGTAAATGTGCAAAAGACAAGATACCAAATGAGACTCTCTGAATTAAATAAAAATGTCAGTTATTTGTCAAGTGATAAGGAGGACAATATCATTACACAATTTATTTTCATTTGCATGTCATAAAAAACATAATCAGAATATAAACTTGTTAAAGTATTTTCTAATCTGGTTTAAGGTACAGCAGTGTGAAGTCACCTTCATTGAAAGAAACATCAGCTAAGGACATAACTACTATTCCTTCTTATTGCCATATACTTACATGTTATATTTCTTTGATGTTAATAGGTAGCACCTTGATTTTTACATTCTGGTTGAAAAGTATAGAAATTACCTTTTTTTTCCCCTTAAATGTATATAAATATGGAGAACTAGCCATCTTGACTGTGGGAGATTGTAATTATTTTTTTCTTTTGCATACATTTCACAGTTCCAGAAAGCAATAAGACCTCCAAAGCTGGAAATATTGTTAAAACCAGGTCATTTATTTAAGGCCCTCCTGTAGCATAGGAAAACATGACGGTTCCAGACAAACCACTATTTTGAAGAATACACTGATTTTTTATGCACCAGCTGACCCTCCTTTCACCCATTTTTCTGGTGATGCTGGAAGCATGGGCTTCTGAAATGACATTAAGCAACTATGAATTAAGTTATAAATTTACAATGACTGTAGCATAAGTTTAGAAATCTAGTTTATACATAGTTACAAAGAGAAATTTTAGGTTATATATGTGTTTTAACCTGGAGCTGAATCTCACCCTGGGTTTATGATAACCTTCATCCTTCTAATTAGTTTAAATATTATTTGAGCTATATATTTTTCATAAAGTCTCTTAGTAACTTTACTACTTTGTGTATGTGTATGCTATCATCTTTATTATATTGATTTTTCAAGTTCACACAATAACATTTCTGAAAATTGTCACTCTCTTGCAAAAAAATGAAGAATATAGTATTATAAATAAGGGCAGCAACTCTTAAGAATTCTACATTGACTTAAATATAACCACTGCAATACCTTCACACCCTTATATATATAATTGTATTATATATGAAGAAGACTGCTCAGGAAAATGTGCAGTATGAAACATATTTATCCCTGTACTGAAAGACTATTTATCTGTATTGCTGCAAATTAATTTTGCTGACAACAAGGTGCCTTTAGCAGGTCCTCAATTAGTTCTTAATGACTGTATTATGTAGTAAAGATGTCAAAAAAGTAATATTCTGTAAAAAAGCTGTGACATAAGAAAAAAACTAAGAAATAAAAATGATAAAAAGTTGATATGGTAAAGATGTCAATAGAGGAAATTATATCCAAATCATTGCAGTATAAAGTAACTGAGAAAGCTTATTTTGCTGGCTTATTGTGAGAGAGAAGCACTTGGATAAGTACCACTTTTCACAATGGCATTCAGTCCCTGGTACAATAAGTAGGACTTAGAACTAGAAATATTCTCAAGGGCTTATCTGAGGGCCCAGCTATGCCTCCATAGTGCACAGCAATATTACAGACACTTAACAAAGATGTGGACATAATACAGTGCAAAGCCTAGAAATAATAGCATGAGTCTCAGAAGCATAATAGATATGACTATAATGTCTCCCTTTGTGGACCTCACTTGAGAAATGCAGGTATCTCAGGACACCTCCATATGATTTAGACATATTGTGACTATTACTCAGAACTGAGTCTGGAGAGGAAGTTTAAGTGATTTTTCAACATCTCAGCTTCTCCATTGATTCAAATTGTGATCATGATATTTATATAAAATTCAGAAGGGATTGGGAGACTTAGGTCACTGAAGTGCAAAACAGTTTGAACACTGTATCTAAGATTGCTGCATAATGATATAGTAATTCCAATGAAAATGGATTTTAAATTATAAGGTCTGAAAATAGTGAGGCAAAAAGAAAAGGTAGGCACAAACAAGAAAGTTTCTTTCATACTAATAGACATTAAAAAATAATTTGAAAGCATCCATGTTTTTATAGTCAAGGAGTTCTCACTTGTACCTTATTAGAAGTAGTCACTGGCAGTCTTAACATTCAAGGCAATATTCAACTCTATTTGGATGTTTCCATCTCTATTTTCACAGTAGTTTGGACATTTGTAACAATCCCATTGTATTATATTTCAGCATCCTCTGCACAGACAAATTGAAATGACTCCACATTCATGGGAAGAGGCTGTTTTAGTGAATTTCGAGGGAATGAAAAGACCACCATTGACATAACACTTCAGGATATCTTTTTCACAGAAAGTCAAAAGACTCACCTATGACTTGTAATGATGTCTCTGGAGACTTTTTAATATTCACTGAGCAAATAATCAAAGCAGATTGGAAAATCATTTAGGTGTTCAGTGAACAAAGCATATGAAGAAGTGACACCTGTGAGTGAAAAAGCATGTGGTTTCAGACAGGTGTTTAACTGAGATGGATCAACTAGCAGGAGAGGTGACAATCCAGGACTGCTCAGAAATTTGGGATTGGGTAGGCACGGAGATGTTAGGCATTGGCATCAATCAAGAACACTAACCATTATAAATGTTGGGATTAAGCATTCTGACATTGCAAAAATGTGTTAAGAGCAGAAGAATCAGTTAGGTCATTGAGCTCAGTCCCTCACAATCAGTAAAAATTTTCAGTTCAGGTAAGTCTAGAGAACCTGTAAGTTTTCTGAAGATCAGACACCTCACTTGAGACTCTTGCTATTGTGACTAGATTTTTGTGTCTCTAAACTACTAATGTTAAGTGATAGGTTGCTTTTATTCTGAATAGTTCTCCAACCTAGACGTGGGTTATCAGTGACTACTGTACTGATAAAAGGCATGGATGTAGCCAGAAAGACATCATAAGACCAATTTTCCTGCAAGGTGATCTTTTAAGAGACGTGATGGAACCTCTGACACTTGAGATTTTTAAAACTGGATTGAACAAAATACGAAGGGGAATATTCAAAAGAGCAATAGTATCCTAATACCTAAATCAAGCAAGTGATCTATCACATCTCTTTAACCTCCACTGTCATCTGATAGATTTCCTGTACCTCTAAGTTCCAATTTAAAGAAATATTTTATTGGAAAAGATCTCTTGGTATTATTAAGATTTGCACTTGTTGAGAGTGACCTTACTAAGGAGATATTGGTACCTAACTCTCAGTGAGCATATCAGCAGAATATCACTAAATACTCAAACCTGAATGACAAACCACCTTCAATAGCCACAGAATCATTTAGTTTGGAAAGGATGTTTAAGAACATTGAGTCCAAATCTTAATAATGCCAAGTCTACCAATGAACCATGCCCCAAGTCCAACATCTGCACATCACTGAAATACTTTCAGGGATGGTGTTTCAACTTCTTCCCTTGGGTGGTTTGTTCCAATGTTAGACAATCTTTTTGGTGAACAGTTTTATCTAATATCCAATCTAAACTTCTCCTGTTGCAATTTGAGGTGATTTGTTACTTGGGACAAGAGATCAACCTCCACCTTTCTATATACTCCTTTCAGGTAGTTGGAGAGGGGGATAAGGGCTCTCTAGGTCTCCTTTTCTCCAGACTAAATGATCCCAGTTCACTCAGCCAATCCTCATAAGACTTGTGCTCCAGCCACTTCACAAGCTTCATTGCCTTTTTTTGGACACATTCCAACATTTCACTGTCCTTCTTGTAGTCAGGGGATCAGAACTGAACACCGGATTCAAGGTACAGCTTCACCACTGCCAAGTACAGGAGGACAATCACTGTGCTGGTCCTGTTGGCCACACTACTTCTGATATAAGCCAGGGTGCCATTGGCCTTTATGGCCACATGGGCACACTGCTGGCTCATGTTCATCCAGAACTCGCAGTTCCTTTTCCTCCAGGTAGCTTTCCAGCCACTGTGCTCCAAGCCTGTAGCAGTGCAGGACCTGGCATTTTGCCTCGTTGGATCTCATACAATTGGCCTTACCCCATTGATCCAGACTGTCTAAATCCCTCTGCAGAACTTTCCTACCCTCTGGCAGTTCAACATTCCCACCCAATTTGAAGTTATCTTTGAGCTGCTGAGGTGTTGCTAAATCCCCTCATCAAGATCATCAATAAAGTTATTAAAGAGAACCGATGCCAATACTGAGCCCTGGAGAACACCATTTGTGACTGGTTGCCCACTGGATGTAACTCCATTCACCATTGCTCTTTGGGCTGGACCATTCAGCTAGTTTTTAATGCTCTCCTTGACTACCTCATAATTAGTGTGGGCCTCTTTTCTCCTTTCAGTCTGACTTTATTCTTCTATGAAAGTAGGCACAGAAACAAAATTTGTCCTATAAACTCTAGAAACACATCTAGTCCATCACACTGAAAAACTAATCAGTAATTTCAAATTAGTAATTTGCTTTGATTTTGATATCTAAAATGTAGATAATGTGCTATTACAGTTATGAAAGTGGGAAGGTCTGTTGTCATTCAGTTAAGAGATGAGAGGGATAGAACGATGTATCTTATGAGATGTCACTAACAGAGCAGTCCGTCTTCCTCTCTCTTAAAAAGCAGTGCAGCCCAGATTAATATTTTACTGAATATCTGACAGAAGATCATAAATCGTCATTGACTTTCAAGGATTACCTCCTCCAAGCTCAAGAAAGAGCTGCCGATTCCAACATGCCAGAAGTCATGTAAAGTTGGCAGGACACATGCATGGATAATCAAAGGGCTCCTGACTAAGCTCATGTATTAAAAAAACCCCCAAAACACACACAAAAAAACCCAAAACCACCAAAACAAACAAACAAACAAAAAAAACCCTGAAAAACCAGGAGATGGAAACACGGGCATATGGCAGAGGAGGAATGTTGTGATGCTGTTCAGGTGTGCAGGGAAGGGGTTAGGAAAGTCAAAGCCCATTTGGAGTTGAACCTCATGAAACTTGACAATAGAAAATGCAAAGTTCTGCACCTGTGGAGGAATAATCTTATGGCCCAGGACAGACTGGGGCCAACTGACTAGCAAGAACTTTGACAAGAGAGGAACATGGGATGCTGGTGGACAACATGAGCTGACCATGAGCCAGCAGGGTGCCCTTGTGTCAAGAAAGGTCAACAGCATCCTGGACTGCACTAGAACAATCACTGCCAGCAAGTTGAGGGAGGTGATCCTTCCTCTTTGCTCAGTAGTGTTGACATCCCATCTGGACCACTGTTCCCCAGTATAGGAGAGACATGGATATATTGGAGCTTGTCCACCAAAGGGCTGGAGATCCACGAAAGACTTCTAAGGTATGGGAGCTCTGTCGTACAAGGATAGACTAGATAACTGAGACTGTTCAGCCTTGAGAAAAGAACCTCCAGGGATGATCTTAGCAGTGTGAGCAATATTTGAAGATACAGTCAGGCTCTTAGTGTCCTGTGACAGGATGAGAAGCAACAGTCAAAGCCTGAAATACAGGAAATTCTGCTTAACTGTATGAAAAGAAAATAATTGTTTTACTGGTAATTGAACCCTAGAAGAGGTTACTTGGTGAGATTATGAAACCTGTGGCCAAGGAGTCACCTGAAATCTAATTGGACACTGTCATAAACAACTTGCTGAAGGTGACTTTAAGCAGGAGGGGCTGGACAAAACAATTTTCAGAGATCCTTTACAGCTCAATTAATCTCCAACCTTCTTATTCTGTAAAATCTAAAGGTTTCCTCAATATATATTTAGAACAATCCAATCATTCACAGAAACATTAATCATCACCACTTACAGGAGAAATGTTGCTCCTAATCTTGCTTGTCTTGGAAAATTGGTTCTTTATGTACACTTTTATGTGTCCTGTTTGAAAGATTTGTCTTTCTATAGAGAGTGTAAAAATTGAAGGGTAACACCCTGGTTTTAATATCTGATTTTTTTTCTCTTGAATGCAATAACTAAACCTCATGTACAAGTCTGCTGAATGCAGATATGAAAACAAATATTACTATGGTGGACCTGCTATCTTTTGCAGTAATGATGAAACAGAAGACTCTTGTTCTGTTCTTTGGGCAATATTCAAACATGCAACCATAGAGCATGTCCAGACCTTTAGAGATACAGCCTTGACTACAGGTCATTGTGAACTTGAGCTGCAAAATGCCTGCAACTCCTTTCATTCTTCCAGGTAAGAGAAGATGTAAACCTATCATAAAATCTTTTGCTAGTGTGTACAACAATTTCAGGCTTGATGCCTGCCATGATCTACCAGTTTTCTTTGTGGAGTAACGTTTTCCATCACTAAGCAAACTCACGAATGATTTCTACCAGTCAGTTGTATGGGCAAGATTAAATAAAAATACAGACAGCCTGGAATCCTGAGGGGTTGGTGAGGAAAATTACATTAGGTCCTCCCTTGACACAATGAGGCAGCATAACACAAACAGGAGAGAAAAGAGGATGAACAATATGTTTTGTACTTCACGAGGACTGGGAATGATTATTGCCACCAGTATGCCTGGCTGCCACTGCCATTTGTTTGTGAGCTAAATAAATTTGGATATAAGAAACATATACGCAAAATATGCATAATTTAAGAAGTTTTGTTCTTTCCAAAATATCTTTCTGTGATCCTATTAAGTAAGTTATGCTGGCAGTTTTAAATGTAGATATGATTATGACTTCCTGTCTTTCTCATATTTAAAAGAACCAAACTACACACTTTGAACTGAAGAGAATGATGAGACAGAATTTAAACCCATGCTGCCTCCTCTTTGCTTACAGGCAGTTAGGAACCCCAGTGGGTCTCCAACAAGAATCATATGCTTGCCACTTAGTCTTGAATTTTGGTCTTCCTAGAGGCATATAAAGAGGTGGGTAAAACCCAAGCAATCAAAAATGTTGTGCGATTATTACATATATGTAATCTATAGATTTCCTGTATCTTGTAAGCAAAAGACTACTTCCTACTTTTTAAAGGAAAAGGTTCAGACATTAGGGGTTTTTTGATTAATTCTGAATATTTTCCACAAGAAAACTTATTTTAATTCATAGGACTTCAAGTAAAACTAAAAATCCTTATCTTAGCTCCATCATTTGCTTTTTAAGGCATCCATGCAAGTCAGTCCTTTCACAGAAAAATAGCAGTAATATGAATACTACCACTAACACAAACCTACTATTCCATTCATGTCTAAAGATAATGGCTATAAAAACAATATACCATGTGTGCCGCTTGTTTTCTTGTTTGTAAGATATTTTATGTCCTTAGCATCAGTTGCTCCAGCCAAAAAGTTGCAGTCATGGTTTTGCTGCTATCATACATTATTCAGGTTCAATCTACTTACTCAAAGAAGGTGTTTTTGTTTTTTTCTTGCTGTTATTCTCTCAGCCCCAGCATATGCATGGAAGTATCTGCCATGTTCTAATCTGCTCCATATATCATTAAGTAGATAGTGCATATGCACCATTTTGACAAAAAGACAAAAAAAAAAAAAAAAAAAAAAAAAAAAGGCAAAAAACCCCCAACCATTTATTCTTTATTAGAATTAAAAATAATGAGTAAATGTCAGTTGTGGAACATTTCAGTTTGACTGCAGCTTGTCACAGAACAAATCAAGAAATTTGTCTTAGACTTGACACTCAAAAAATAAAGAAAAAGAGAAAGTAGATCAGCTTGATAGAGTTGGAAGCGCTTGAAAGAGAATAGAATAACTTCAGTCACACACATGTTTTCTGATAAAAATAGTTTGCTTAGAAAATCTATCCTGAAACATATTTACAGTTTCACTTGGTGGACCTATAGGATGAATGAACAGGTTTTGAGTATTTTTTTTTTGTTATGACTTCTCTCTATTATGACATTTTTTTTCATATCTTTCTTTCATATTGTACTCCCACTATTACTACTTCCACCAGAGTCAAAGGCAACAGATATTCATACATAAGTTATTACACTTGTTAAAAAATAAAGCCTCCTAAGCATACACATTTTAACAAATTTCCTTTAACATCCAACTCATCATTATGGGATCGCTTATGTTCTATGAATTTTGAATCTGTCCTCAATGATTCTTTCAGCAGATTTAAGTTTGGAATGTAGGTCGATAAGATGGAATTATTATGAATCAAATGAAAAAATTTGAAGTGTTGCAATATACTGGATTCTTAAATCCATTGAAAAAGACTTGTTTTATGGTTTTAACACCTAGTTAGGTGTTAAATGGGGTAAACACCAGAAATCTCAGTAATAATCTGGTTACTTTTTAGTACCTCATTATTGCCACACAGGCAACTAGGCTAAACAATGAAGAAATACAATGCCTAATAAATTTCAGAAAGATTTTCAATCCATTTTTCTTGCTACAGACAGTGATTGTATTATTCTAAAAATATCACAAAATATTTTAAAATAACATGGAAAACTGGATACAGAAAAGAAGTATAAGGAGACAAGGAGCAGATGTTGAATTCTTTATCCCTTAACTGCTCTGTAGTTCAGAAGTGAGATTGTCATCTCTGAATCATTTTTTTTCATAAAACTGAGTCAAAATAAGGCACACAGTCACTTAGAAATGCAGCTATAAGGCAGGGTTTTGAAGACCAATTTTAAATCTTATTTTGGGTAAGATGACACAGGTGGGACTCACTGTAAGTATTTTTCATGGGATTTGTATCTTGTACAGAGAGCAAAAGAAAAATATTCTAGCCTGTTTACTGATTCTTCAAAACTTGACCAAAAGCATTCAGGAGAAGGATTTTCCATACATTTTAATGGGACAAGGATGGAGCAAAATCTGATTTATGGGTAGCAAATCTACTTCTGATGGACAGCTACTAGATGTGTCTTCTAGTCTGTTTCTTTTGTGTGGAAGACAGTGTAGGAAATGGAATGAATGGACTTGTCTTACCAGTTCCTTGGTATTTTTAAGTTACCATAATTCTTTGCATTTATGCATTTTTCACTCTGCTATTCTTTATATGAAAAAAAAAAATCAAAATAATTACAGAGAGACCCTCAAAGCTTTTTATCACTTTTCAAGCTAATAGACAACAGTTTTATTTTCTTTTCATGCATTATTTCATCACTGTGAATAAACTTTCCTGAAAGGTGATTATAATGTCATATTTTATGAAATTGCTTGAAAATTGTGATTGATACTTTATGACCAACATAAATCAAAACAATATTATGTGAGGTTGACTTGTTATTTTCTTGGCCCGATTGTTTAATTTGGATTGAAAGCACAAGTTGATAAAGAAATTCAAAGTTGCATTACATGTACGTACAGAAATATGAAGAAAATGCAGAATGCAAAATTAAGCATAAGGAGAGCAGATAAGAATGAAGCTAGTGAATTTGAATAAAGCCATTTCAAGACTTGATGATTGCTGCTGTGTTCTAATTTCTCTATCAGGACATCTGAAGAACAATCAATAGAACCAGAATTATCAAGTAAGTCCCCTGATATTTATGCTCAATGCAAAGACACTGTGTAAGTAACTTAGCTGCACCACTTTATTTATTTGTGTTTCATCTTTATGAGTTGATTATTTAGGCAATTTTGGCAGTTTTATTGACTGAAATATCTACACTCCTATGTTTATCTTGAGTGACTTTTGTGCAAGAACACCCATCTGAGTCTGAGGACTCTAGAGGGGTACACAGACTTTCAAGGTGCTTAGACTAGATGGTCCAAGAACCTCAGCTATGGAATTCAGGTGCCTGAATAATTTCTAGAATCTAACATTGCTTGCCTATGTAGGGTCTGGTGTTCAGCAATGAAAGCAGACAGTGCAGGAGAATATTATGCAAGAGCACACAGCACCACCAATACCTCTTAATCTACCTTGCCCCTGTTCCAAGGCTGTGTTCATTAAGCAGGCTGAAAAACTAAATCTTTGAATTATGTCAGAATGATTTGCAGTTAGCAGAGGCATGGTCACTTGGCTGGAAGCACCAAACGAATTTTCACTTCTGTGAAAGTACATACCACATTGAGAAACTAAAAATTTAGTACATTGGATCAGTGCATATTTAATACCCTTTCTACAGTTCTCAGGTGAGTAGTTTACAAACAGGTACCAGAACAAATATTCTTCAGGTTCAAACTTTAACATTCAGTATTTGGTTTGAAAAAGACAGGCTAAAGGTCTGAACGGAGTGGTTTTGGTGTACATAGCAAATTATTCAGCAAAATTTAGTCTGCATTGTCTTTTCTAGTGTGGTTTTAACAAATTGTCTCGTTGGACCATGAAGTCAGAAACACAGATCTGAAGCTGCAATTCTTTATACAAGCTTAAGAAAAAGAAAACATATCACATATTCTTTTTCCTATGCCATTGCACTAAAACTTGTTACATCCTGATATAAACATAGGTAAAGTCTGACAGCTAAACACATAGAGGTCATAATCTGGATTTTTGAAATCAATTATGGTTAGAAACTAAGAAAACTATTACATAGTTCTGTTGTGATCCATGATGGTAGCTCAGCTATTGTTGCAAATTCCAAAAAAAAATAAAAAAAATAGCCTTTGAGACATCCACAAATACTTGGTTAGAAGAATGAATCCTAGTGAGGAAAGAGGCAAAACCCTGCCCTGAACATAATTTTGGTTTGTAACTTTGTGGCACTTTCTCAGCTACTGGGTTTAGTGTTTGTCTCTATTACTGTACCTGAAAACAAGAGTTATTCTTATTTATAACTGTTTAACCCATGGTGAAAATGCTAATAAAATTCTGAACTGCATAAAGGGCCTGGCTGTAGAAATGCTAAACTGCTGACCAGAGGCAGTCAATAGAGGCTGTGAATCCAGCATTCTTAAACAAAAATCATTGGGGTACAATTTTGACCACTATGAACATAAAACTTCAAGGGACTTCAATGAAGCCAGGATTTCATTCTAAATCTCAGCAAGTAGATAGCCAAGATGAAAAGCTCTCTAACTAAGAGGCCCTTTTTAAAAGCAGCATTTGAATGACGTACTAGAATTCACACAGGAGTTGTTGTGAGAACTAAGATGAACTCATGATTTCCTGGCTCTCACTGATTGAAATTACATCTTAGAACTGGCTAGGATAGCAATAAAAACAAATTTTGTACCACATCATTTCTGATACTGTGTTTAACTTTATAAAATATGTTTCTTGGGAGTGACATTAATGAGCAACACATAAAGACTGCCTATTCACACTTTGTGCAGCTGGTCTTACAAGAGGATTGGGAAAGATGAAATCCACCCTCAATGCAAGGCCATGAGGTGATGTGACCAAACTTTATGTGGCTGTGGCTTTCATTTAACCTTACAGGTTGGAGTAACAGCTGCTGAATTTCTCCATGTCCTTCATAGGCATTCCAAGAGACTTGATCTGACATTTACAGCTCTTTTCCAAGGCTATTTCTAAATGCTTTGCCACCGTTGGTGTTGATGCATAATCAGGCTTTCTTCCATGACTCTTATACTGAAGGGATACATACCTTCTTTTTACAAATGCTTTATCAACAGTTTCTATTTAGGATTTATTTATTGCACTTCTGTGAGGTTAATAACTTCAGGTAAATTATGTACAAGCCACAAAAAACGGTCTAAGAAAATTCTGCAGGCATTATCTATGCTATATGAATAATAATGACCTTTCTCATAGTGTTCATTCTATCGTTCACAGACCAACCATTGGCATACATGAGGTTTATCAGTGTGAGCTGATCAGTTTAAATATGAGCTGTGGAGAACAACCAAGCATGAAGGAAGAGTGGCATAACACACTTGGTTACCTGCTTTGTTCTTGCACTGTAGGTTCCATGTTGCACTTCCTTTAGAGAGACAGTCTTAATTTTTAGCAAGGAAATGAGGGAAGAAAATAAGTACACCATATGAATCTCTGTTGAGGTGGGCAAAGGAGTGAAATGAGACCTAGTATGTCCTTCTCTTCTTTGGTTATTCCCTTTCACCATGCAGACAAGGGGGTAGATTGCATGAAAAATCATAATGTGTCGCAGTCCAAAAGGGAAAGAAGACACGGTCCACACGGGGAAGGGGGTGAACAGGTGTGAACATTTTATTAAGGAGAGCATGGGATACTTATAGGGTTTGGTCAGACGGTTCCAGAACTTGGGTGGAGTTAGGGGTAGATCACGACAAGAAAGGAAAAAGGAAGGAGGGTTTATAACTTATAAGGAAGAACTCGGGGTGGCTTAGCCTTATAAGATGGAGCTGCATTGCTCCACTGGTCAGCCAGTGAGGTTTTAGGGGAACACGAACCAATCAGGGGGCTGTAACCAGGGTTCCCAGAACCAATCAGAACAGTTGGACATACAGAAGTAATAGAATGGTATTAATTACCTATCTAATACATCTTTTATCCTAACTATAACACTTGAACAGTATAAAAACTTGCAGAAACAGCAGCTCTATGGCAAAGGGTATACAACAGGTGTTTGTGGCAGCAGCAGACAGTTTCATCCACTGGTAAAAATTATTCTCTTAGCAGTCCCTGACAGGTGTTTCTCCCAACAATAATGTCAGTGATTCTCAAATTATTTGAAATAATTGTGTTAATTAGCCTTTATTTATTTTCTTTTAGTTGCCCTCTTTCTTATAAAAGACGCACACAGTTCTATTCATTTGGAGTCTGTCTTCTGAGGTCTAAATATTATCAACTTTATTAAATCAAATTTTCTTCTAAAAGTAAATAGGATTTGGACTGCAGAAAGACCAAATGAACTGCATAGCTTGGCTGTAAACTAGAATCACTGGATCATATACTCACTAAGGAACAGTAATGCTAGTGAAAATGTGTTTTAAATTTTAATTTTGCTATGTTCATCTCAATTGGAGTACTCTCTTACTCACGAGTGACATTTTCTATATTTTTAACTAATCTCCTCTGATGATATGTGTGGTAGGATTCCTGTGTGGTAAGATAGCATTGACAGCATATCTAAATGATATTTTGCAATTAGTTGGATATCATATAAACAGGGATAGCTCATATCTAACACCAGGCTAAATATTTGTATTAGCTCATCTTCAGCACTGCTACCACACTTCAATAATACAGTATAGACAATAATTTCATGACGTCCAGTACAAGAGTAGCTTGGAATGGAGAGCAGAATGTGATCATGTCAGCAGACTAATGTGGGCACGCTCTACATTAAGGTTTGGGGTTAATTAGAGTGGGATATCCTATCGTAGTCCTGCAGATGAAGACAAGGAAATGTTTTTAAGGGAGGAAGCTGAGAATCCCAAGCTTATCAGAAATAAAAGTTGTACAGAGCATTATTAATAACTCAGAAAGAAAATAAGTTTAATGTATGATCTTAAAGAGAATTGCACCATACTTTCTTATTATCCTACTTGCAGAATCCTTAGATGAATTCCTAAAAATGCCAAAGGTAATTGCAAACTTCTTCTGGGTGCCATTTGATTCTGAAGACACTCTGAAGAAGACAGATTTTAAAATACAGCTCTAGAAAAATATATGTTTCAACTCACAAATAGATGGTATGTCTTAAAATCCCTGTTAATTACCCAGCCTACTGTGTTTAGCAGTAAACTCTCATGGTAGTATAAAAAAGAGGAACTAGTTATGACTTCCTATTTTAACCACATTGCAAAATAATCACTGTTCAGTTAAGCATGTCCCCTCATTCCTTCATTAAGAAGACTGATTTGTCTTTTCTGTGTATTTTCATGA
>VXAU01000104.1:52573-74597 GCA_013399695.1 Formicarius rufipectus | reverse complement strand
GTTGAAAACAAAAGAATGTTGATAACTAAATGTTAAAAGAATAAAACATGAAAGAGCCTTGTAGAGCAGTTTGAACTTTACATAAATCTAAGCTAAATTTCCACCACCTCCCAGAATCCTGTTTTTGTAGCACTACATGGCAAAGAAGGACTAGTAGGGGACTGAATTATGGTGGTTGTCCGTAGTTGGTTTTGTTCTGTAGTTGTTCTGTATTCATTGCAGTAATAAGTAATTGAGTGGCAGTGCTGATTCAGATCCTAGAGGTCTTTGGTTAGAGCTCCATTCAAGTTTTAGAAACTCAGAACTTCACCTTGTACAGGCAAGTGGACTGAGAGATAATTCACAGTACTGCTTAGAATCTATCTAATCAAAGTTCATATGTTTACCAGCATGTCACTCTGTTTCTTCCACATGGTATAGATCCTTAATACTCACTGACAACTGAAAGCTTAGAAGGGTTATCATCATTCAGCTTGAGTTTGATTAAATATGAAGAGACTACAGATCACTCTTTGGGATCTTGCTTGAGCAGGGAGGTTGGACTAAATGACCTCTGGAGGGTCCTTCCAATTATGAACCATCAGAAGTCAAACTGGGGAGAGAGAACAATGGTAGGTTTATATTTATAGCTATTTTGCAATAACTGAATTTACTATTTAGTGTCTCAGTGATTAATTTCCTCTCTTGTTTATCTGGTTTTCTTTCTCCACATCTTTGGAAGAAAGATGGTTACAAGTGGTATGGAAATACATGATATTTAGTTCACTGAAAGGAAAGTAGGAATTGCATATAGTCTTAAAACTAATTTCTTGTTTTCACATGAGAACAAGTCTTTCAGAAGTTACTATACAATGTGACCTTTCAGTTGTCTCACAAGTTTTCAATTAGGTTTTGAATCGGAAAAGATCTTAAAAAGAGAATGATTGATAAAAAAGTCTTATAAGCACAAAAATAAGGTTGAGGTCTCACATGAACTCACATCTAAAGATTTCATTAATGTAAATGTAAAAATAGAATAGATTTAAATGTGTTTGAGATTGAAAAATAGAGAAAATTTATCTAATGGTGTTGTAGTTTTATTTATTGATTGATTATATTGATTTTCTTGTCAGCCACTGTGAAACAAACCATGTTCCTGAATCAGCTTCTCCAGCAATAACCCATACAAAATAACACTTTCATTAAAGTAAGTATTTGCAACGAAGAGTTCTTGTAACATACTCTAATTCTATTAGCCACATTTGGGAGATGACTATGTATTATATTTCTTCTGACAGTGAAAATTGTCTAATGATAATAACTCAAGGTATTGAAAGGAACTAGAACATGAATGCTGTCTCCTATTCCTTTCCTGCCTTTCAAGTAGACACAAAAGAAGACTTGACAGAAAACATCTCAAATTGTCAGGATCCAATGCTGTTTTTGCTGACTTCTACCTTCTGAAAGGTCAGTGGGATTTAACAGAGTACAAGTATGAAAAAAAATCATATTTCAGATTATAAATTCTCTTTATAAGGACTCAAACTGTACAGATTTCACAAGTAAACCTATATGTCAGCTAAGACTGTTAGAACCCTAATGCTACTGTGAACAAATGCAAATACAATGGGTTATTATTTATAACATACCACTACAGCTTGATGGCTTTGGACCTAAACCCTCTGCATTTCTAACTTGATTACCGTAGTAATCAAATACAGTAAGACTGGCAATCCTTTTCTTCATGTTCATTTTTGTGGGTGTGCTTCCATCTATTATTCTAGGTGTTTCGGCTGTTTTCCATGGTAGTCTCTAGTTTCTGCAGAATGTTTGTGTTGCTTGGACAACTGCCATGTCATGCCCAAGCAGACTTATGAATGCAGAATATTGTTTATAGGCTTCCCTTAAAGGTTTGAAATCTTGGATGGTTGCTCATTATGCAAGAATTTGGGCTGCTGTCAAACAATGTCTTTTCATAGATGACTATCACTAGTCAAAGCTGCATCGCTGTTGAGTAAGTCTTTTTCTTATATATATTTAAATTTACAGAAGTCAACCAAACACATGTTTATACTCTGTGCTGCAAAAAACCATATCACTCCGGAACCTACATTTTCAGTCCAAAACATGAGAGTTCTTTACCCATATAACTTCAAAATTAATATTTGAATATATGAATCAAACACATTTCATCCAACACTATCATTCTTTTTACATCCTTTTGCTAGGGAGTTTTATTTTTCAATGTTCTTTTTCTTTATATAAAGATGAATTAGAGGTGACAGAGAATCTATAAAAAGAATATGCCATTTATAATGATAGACTATGTTTTCTCAGAATAAATATTGACATCTTGTCTTATAAAAGTCTATCCATGATCATCAGACATTATGAATGAATACTCTACATTCAGTATATTTTCAATTAAATAGACTCCTTATGGTATTTAAAATATAAATTCTGAGAACTTTAGTGATTTTTTTTTCAGATAAAATTGGGTATTTTTCATCACAATCAGGCTTAACAAGATAAACAATTGTTCTTTGCCTTTTGTGTTTCTACCCTTCAAATGCTTACACAAGGTAATCATATACCCATGGTTGCTATTTATCTAAGGTAATCATATACCCATAGTTATTTGTTTAGATTGCACAAACCAACTTCAGGTCTTTTTTAGTTATTTTTTTCATCATCTTACTTATTCTTTTTACTTTACTCTTGGTTACTTCCTTTTTATAACTGTTTAGGAAACCTAAAATGGAACAAAGCATGAAAGATACAGTTCAACAGAAGTACATACAAATGGACTATAAACCTTCAGAATATACAATCCAAGACAAAAATACCTCCTGTCAACTTTCAGGATTCTGATGTACTACAGAAAATCATGTAAAGAGTTAGCTTTCTGACTTAATGCATGCGTGTCCTTTACGAAGTGTAATAAAAGAATCTCCTTTATTAATTAATGCCATGCAGCCTAATACAGATCATGTACTGTCCTTGATCCATTGCTGAAAGGTCTGGCAGAAGATTAAAATGTTTCATGCAAATGTCAAGGTGCCTCTGTGCCTGTAAGTAGTAGGATAAAATAGGGTAATTATTACTACCCTTCTCTGAGTACAGTTGTTCTTAATAATGCCCAGATTTAAATCCTGCCACTTTTCAACTAAATGCAAACTGTGTAATAATAGAAAGGTGGAAAAATAACTCTTCAGCGTTTCACTGCACTGGGGCCAGAATGTAAATAAGTGTACCTTCATTTAATAGAGTTAACTTTGGTAAACTGAGTCTGTCCTATATATGGAGAGTTATAATATATATTCAAACATATAAGTAAAACATAGCTTGAATACTGGATGTCTTTTAGAAATTACTAAAAGGTGGCATTTGGGATTACATTCGATTTTTGAACTTAATCTATAAAGTATGTTAACTAAAGAAAGATTGTTTGAACAGAATGAGTAGGGAAGGATGATATTTATTCTTTCATTGAAGGTCAGCTGTGGGCAAGTATGTTTCTTACTCCTGCAAACAGTATTGAAGTGAGGATTAGGAAGTGCTTGGAAGAGAAGTGCCAAGAATCAAATTCTAAGGTGGCTCACAGAAATAGACTTCTCAGATCACAGACTCAAAAGAAAATCAAGTCTTTGTTCTCATCTGCAGATATGTGATCCTGGAAGGACGCACCTCTATGTCCAGAAATGAAGATGCAGCTTAGAGAAGGTTGACATTAACCTTGTGCTGGTCTATTAAATTGACATTAATTTTGCCCATTAAGAATATTTGTGATTTATCAGACATATTGTTACAAGACTTGTTGGAATAATACAGGCTTTGTAGGGAGCAAGCTCTTCATATGTAGGTAGCAGTCCTTCCATATTAGATGTGTATTTAATTTAAGAAATACCACCACATCTTGCTCACTGTGAAATATGGAACACAGTAGACAGTGAAAAATGTACTGCTGAGAAAATGGAGATATAGATGAAGAAGACAATAACATTAGCAGATTTCATATAGAAAATATAAAATATTATGTTTATTATGAAAAAATGTTAATTTCCTTGTCTCCATTTAATTTTAGTGTAAACAATTGTTAAAACCTCTGTCATGTGAAGTAGAGAAGAATAACTAGCCAAACAGCATTGTGGCTTCAGTGCCACAACATATATTTCCTATGTATTATTTCCTACCTCTTGTTTTGTACAGTCAATTTGTGTTAGAACATTTTTGCACTCTGCCCCAGGGAGAGATGCACCTCAGAAATGCCTTTCCCTTCCTTCATGCATGATTATCTACCTAGTTCAAAACTCCATTTGCAGCCAGAGACATATATCATAGAGAAAAATTAAAAATCTCCACTTATTAAATGGTTCTCAAGCATTTTAGAGCATTTGAAGTGTACATTAGAAATATTTCCACTTCAGGAGTCCAAGACTGATACTGCCTTATTTTCATAGCCTAGAAAGGACTGGTACTCTGCAAAGCTTGCTAGCTTGGTATGTCCCCTGCCTGTATTTCCCTCTTTGGGAACTTCTTCCCTAGATAAGAATCATGAAATAATTTGTCAGAAGCTCCTCCTTGAACTTGTCTTTTAGTAATTACTTTAAATACCACAGCATACATTTTTAAAATACATCCCTCCTTTAAAACTTCACTTTCCTGTTGAAATAAGAAACAGGGGTCCTGGTAAAGGAGCAATATGCAAACAAAAAGTAGGAAGTCTTGGTTTAAATGACATATATATTCTCAACAAAAACAACAAAAAGAATTGTGTTACTTAACACACAACTTCATTCAAAATTCAGGATTTGTCCTAACTTTTTTGCACGTGACCTCTGCCCCTCACCTAGAGAATACTGTCATTACTGAGTACTATTGCACTGAGTTCCTTTGGTGATTTATATACTATGTCAAAAATATATTTTATTGCTTTGCTTCTTCATTGTGCTGGCAGGTTCTTCTTCTTGCATTAAAAGAAAAATCAACAGAACTGTGTTGAGTAAGAATCCCTTCAGTGGTATCTCACCAAGGCTGGAGGAAGAGCCTAGTTTGACACAATTTCAGTGAATGTATATAAAAAAAAATTGTCACTGGAACAAAGTCACTGTCCTTACGTTGTCTTCCTCTCTCTCTTTCTCTTCCCTCTCTCACACATATTTAAAATTTGGTCTTTATCTCTTTCAGTTAATTCAGGCTACCATTTTATGTAGAAAATAGAAAAACATTCATCAATTTTTCTAAATTTGAAGCTCAAACTGTATGATGACCTAGAAGTCTACCATTTACGCATTACCAAGGGAAGAACTATGTTTATTTTGGGATTTGCCATCTTTCAATTAATCTCATGCCCTCTTCTCATCAGTTACAGGAAAAGGGAAAAAAAGTATAGCATGAGTTTCTTTAAACACTGTTTTTTGTTTCCCTTCTCTTATAATCTCACTAAATCCAGCCTGATTTTTTCGAACTGGTGTTGATAGAAATGTTTTCCAGTGGTTAGTTTTCCTGTCAGTCTATGTTTGACCACACTATCATTAACAAGATGCAGTGCCCTCTTCTCAGTCACAGTCATCACAAGTAACCAACTTGTCTCCTTCAAGTTTTTGTGTTTCATTAGACCACATTCCTTCTTTCAAATCTGTCAAGACTTCAAGTAATGGACTCATAACATGTACATAAAGTAATATTCACACTTATATTGCAGTCATGAAAACAAATGTGTCTGTCAGACAGAGCCAATTGGATTATTGGTGTTTTCATTCTCAGGTAGAAAACATCTTATAATATTTTGCAACTTACAGTGAAATGAACACTTAGTGCGAAGTGTGTTTTATGTCTTATCAAAACTACTAGCTCAGTTTCAGGGGAAAAGAAAGATAAAACAGTCTTTAATTTGGAGTCCAGAAAGACTCTACTCCAATATATTTCTGTAACCTTTGCAGCAACAAAGAAAACCTTCGAGAATGTTGTAGAACAGTCCCATGGAAATAATTGTTTGTTTACATACATTAATAAGGTTCAAAGACACAGAAATTTGTTAAATGATGGGTCATTAGCAGTGGAGGCAAGGGCTACATGGGTTTGTGTGGAAAGACCATTACTCTAAATGATTACACTGTAGCTCTAGCTATCACTAGGATATGTAAATCAATTTAAAATCAGTTACTGAAAGATTGACTGTCTTTAAGATATGCAATTCTGTACATTATTTCTAACTTTAATGTCTGCATAGTTAGTATAAGTTGGCATGATTCTAATATAACTCTGTTGATTTACCGCACGTTAAGATCTTGCTCGTTAGCAGCAGTTATCCTCCATTTGCTATAATAATATTAATATATGACTGTTAGGAATTTTTTTTAAAGACAAATATTTAGAGAGTCATTGATACCTTGCTTCTCATAATGTCTATGGAAAGGTAGGTTGTCTGGATGTAATGTGTTCTGAAAATGAGAATAATTGTCCATCTGGTGAGAATTTGCAGTGGGTAATTATACCTTTTACTTGTCTAAAAGTATTTTAAAAAATAAAATGTTACATTAGAAAAACATTGATTTAGAAAAAGTTAACAAGTAGATTGATTATGTCTTGAATATATTAATTTTGCTTCATATGATTTGCTTTCTTAAAAATTGTGTTTGCACTGTTTTTGCTTGTGCTTTGCTATGATCTGCCTAGAAGGTAAACTATGCCCCTTTTCAGGTAGAAGCAGAAGATATTTTTCAGAGGTACCATTTTCCATAAGGAAAATAATCTGATTTGTTAAGGAACATTGCGGTGTGGAAAAATAGAGAGGAAAAAAACCCAAATGGGAAAGCCAACTGATGCTTTCTTATGTTTACTTATACATACTTATAGAAAATAAAAGCCTGCTACATAAATTAATTTTATTATTCTGAAAATAGGTCATATTATTTTATGGATGGTGCAATTACTAGTATTGAATTGATAATACTGGAACATAAATACTGTAGTCACATTTCACTGAGTATCGAATAGGTGAGTAAAAAATACCACCTAGAATTAGAGTTAGAACATACGTAATGAGAATTATAAAAAAGGTGGATGGAAACAGGAGCTCTGATAAACGGCATTGTTTAATGTATTTTTATACTCTGACATAATTTTTTGTGGGTATCATTTGAAAGGCAAAGGTTTTTTAATATATTTCCCCCTGTTATTGCAATAATGTAATATTCATACTTCATGCTGGTAAACTGCATCTGGAGAGAACACATATATGTAAGTTATAAAAATAATGGGTTTGAAAAATGGACAATCATTTTTTATTTAGATACTGGTTGCACACAATTAATCTGTTATTAAAATATGCCTCATTTAGTGCTCCCAAAAGATTAAAATAGTTTTGTATAAAAGGCAAAACATTCCAGTAAGTTCAAAATACATATTGTAAAAGTTGATTGTACTTAAAATAGATCTTTAAGTCAATGGGAATATAAAACATTTTAAAGGGCAAAAAATATGTTACTACTTTGCCAGCAAATCTACATCAGAGAACAACACAGCAGCTCACCATAATATGTGCAGAAGGAATATCAAATGAAAGAAGGAGGTGAGCAGGAATCAGCAGTTGGTTATACAGTACAGTCACACCTCAAACAACTACTACTCAAAGCATTTACATTTTCATACAGCTGCATGCTGTCTTATTTGAACAAAGAGTTCATTTCCATCTGGAATGCTATTAATTTAGGGAAATGATAACGCTAAAAGAGAGTCTGATACATTATGTTTTTGTTCCAGTTTCTACATCCCTCTTCCTCCCTGCCAAACTTGACAGACCATCTGACATCAGAGCATCAGAGTACTGAGGGTTTCTGCTTGTTTTCTCCTGAAAAGCTACATTGGGGTTCTTTCCAGTTAGTGGAGCTTACCAGGTCTCATTGCGGAGGTAATCAGCAATGATCAATCACAGCTGTCACATCTGGCCTTGTACTGTACTTTTCAACATATTTCAGATATTTTAATGTATGTTTTATATTGCAAAATAAACATACTTTAAATTTTATGAAGCTAATTAATTTAATTAACCCAATGTATAAAAACACAACAGTAGCACAAATAAGTTTTTAGAATAAATTAGGTCACCTCATGTTTGAATACTGTAATAGTCTACTTCCACTTATATTGCATTTATTGTGTACTTTTAACATGCTACCTACAGTATTTCTGAATGTCTCTTAGCCTGAATGTTACTTAAACAAAGTTGCTAAAGATAGCATGAACAGTGCCTTTGTTGTATCTTAGTTTTTCTTGGCTCTGCCAAGGTTTCTTCCCTGCATGCTGAGGTTTAATTTAAACGATGTCACCTACCTTGAGCAGTGATGTCATATCCCTCTGAGATAGCTCTCTGAAGTCCTCTGAAGTTACCAGTGAGTTAATGCCATTCCCTCCTCTCATAAATGTTGAAAAAGTGCAATAAAGAAAAATATAGCACTTGTTCATGGAGCAAACTTTTTAACTTATAGGACAAATGCCAGAGTGAATGTTTAATTGTCCATTAATGTAGAATGAAAACTAATTAAAAAGTTTTTCAGAATTTAATTTTAGCTGTTTATCCGTATAATCATTATGATAGTCCTGACTTCAGAGTTTCACTTCCATTATACCTGCAATTTTTACTTTACAGTAGCAGGTATCGTGATTCCTCATGCCATCTTTCAAAGCTGTCATAGATTCGTGGTGAGAGAAAAGACTTTCAATTTTATTTTATCCTTTTCCCTTTCTAGAACAGGAACATTCTTTATAATGGACACTGCAGAACTGTATTCAGTATCTCTTCAAATGGTTGGACAAATGGCTTCTGCCACCCCTTACCATTTAACAAATGTAACATTAATTTTCAAATGTTGTACAAATTGTCTTTTGAACTTTAACTCTGGGAACCTATCAATACTGAACACCAAACAAAAAACTATGTATCTACTTGATACTGCATTTCTGTACGTACAGGAATCATTCTGATTTATAATCTGATACAGATGACACAATGAGACAGAAAAAGGAACAGAGGCAGGCTGTAATGGTGGAATTGGTGTGGTTTAATGATGTGGTTCAGAAGAGAACCTCCATTGAAAGATGAAAAAAACTGATGTAAACTTGACAAATTATATCTTAGCTGTATGGCACATAGAATAGAGTTTTATGGACCTTTCATCAGATACAATTTCTTTGTGTTAGTATCTGTGAACTTTTCTGCACTGGAAAAATGAGATTAAAGGGTTAAGGTATGCAGTTTAAGTTACTTTTATGCGTGGTACAGAAAGATGAACATATAAGAAAAGAGGAATCAAATAGTTTATGAGGAAGTTTTGGGTCGTGTTGACTCTAAAGAGAACCTATAGTGTAACAGAGATAAGATGACTGACTCTGATGGGTAGAGTTGGGTGAAATGGTGATTTAAGGAGCCAAGGCCTGTACTGACCACATATAGCTGAATTTTAACTATGTTCTAAAACTCTTTCCCTATCCATAGTTTTAGAAGTCTATAAAATCTGAAAATATTTTGGGAAAACAAGTTTCCACAGATATTTTTATCTCATGTTTGTGTAAAAACCCTGCAACCTATATCAGATACTGCATAAATACTTTGTGGTGTTATACATTGGATAAAAAAATTCCGATTTTTTTTTGAATGTTTGTGTTAACATGACAACTTGCTACCAAACTGGTAAGTAACACTGATGAAATTTAGATTTATACATTTTATTTTCTCTATATACAACAAAGATAAATCAATCATTAAAGAACATATTAAACAACCCTGTCAACTCTAAGAATGTGTCTATAACAGAAAATAAATATTGTGTCCTTTTCTTTAGCCTTCAAAACCTTGCTTACAGATATAGCACTGAAGATATTTATATACTGCCTTTGTTTCTGCTTGAAAGGCAATTTTTGTGTAAATTATTTTGACCTACTCCTTCTTGATTGAAGATTTCTGCATATGACCTGATGGGTGCTAGAAATATTGTTTATGCCTCTCACTGGGAAGCATGCATTGGGGATGGTTTTGTTTTCTTTCTTGTTTGCTTTGGATTTTTTGTTTGTTTTGGTTTTTCCTTGTGTTTTTGGTTGATGTTTTTGTTTGGTTGGTTGGTTTTGTGTTATTGTATATATTACTTACCTTGGAGAAAATAATTAAAACATTTGGTTTAATTCCCACTATGTACATTTGATACCAAAACGCTCTCCAAGACTGTTTACAAATCTTTCCTGGTATGTGTAAGTACTATCTTTTCCACTGAAGTTTTTAGTGGCTCTGTTTTGCTGCTTTTCTTTGAATGACTGGAAGATTTTCTTCATTAAAACAGGATGTGTCTTTCACCATTCCAAAAATTAAAATCTTTTCCCCTAGAAAGAGTTTAGCAAGTGTAAGGGTATGGGTTTCCTGGTGTATGCCCATACCTTTTGCACTGTTTTGCACTGGCCTAATTGTGTTCAATGAAGACTGCATCAGTACAATTCTGCTGTTGGCCACTATTAGAGCAATGCTTTATGCTAATATATAACTGTGTTGGCTGTGTAAGGATAGTTCACTTCAAAACGTTTAGATTACTTCAGCAAAATAAAAGAAGAACCCATGAAGAAAGAGAAACCCAGTTTCTGAGAAGGAATTGTACCTGAAGGGTGGGGAAGTACCTGCCCTTCCATAACTGAGCTCTGATAGAAATGGTAGTAAGTTACCCTTTGTTTCAGTCTTCTTTTAAAGAGTGGATAAGACTCATATGGCAATATTGTTTGTGTATATGTGGCTTTCCTCACAGTGAAATTTGCAAATCCAATAGACAACATCAAGAATTGGACAAGTAGAAACAGAGCTATCGCAGACAATAGATCTTTGATAGAATCTGTCTGTTCTGCAATGCCACATGGAGCAAGATCCTCTAAGTCTGACTCCACTATGAAAAAATCTCTAAGTTCCCATCAGACTGACCAAGAGTTCACATGAACACTGTAAGATGAGTATCTGTCAGTGTCAGACCTCTGAAGGTCATTCTGTCCAAACACATGTGCAAGCAGGGTCATGGAGAGCAGGCTGCCCAGGACTATGTCCAGAGAGCCTGTGATTATCTGCAAGGATGGAGATACCACAACATCTCCAGGCAATCAGTGCTCAATCACCCTCGCAAGGAAAAAGTGTTTTCTGATATTCAGACAGAAACAAGATGTTCCATAAGAGTTGTTTTTCTAGTATAAGACTCTTTAGTTCAGTGCTCTCTGGGACCTAAGTAATCTTCCTGTAATAATTATATTTTAGTAATAATATATACTAAATGAATAAATAAATAAAACATATATATCAAATCACACAGAATGTGCTGAGACTGTATCCTGATATTTGAAGGGAACATTACCATCTGAATAGCTTAGAAAGGCATTATAAGGTGGGGGAAACCAAACTTGGCACTTTGTCATTCCTTACTGCTCACTTACAGCCTCTGCACCTGTCCTGGAAATCTCCACCAGGTTTTGATTTGGCAGAAACTATTATCTTCATTCCAAAACAAAGCCCAGGAGCTATATAATCTGCAGACGAGTACTCAAGGTCAAAGCTTTTCAGTGTATACCAACACTCAGAGTATCTGGGGAGATTGGCTCTGAAATCCAAGCTTTAGTGACCCTGTTATTCATTAAATGATTTGTTTCAATATTCCTTTATCTCAGTGATATACTACTTATTGCTTTTTGTGATGTTTTAATTAATGTTCACAAATGTTATCAGATGAAGGGGAATAAATAAGGAGAAAATATTTTTGCTAGTAGAGAGTAGCTTGCAGAAATAATAACATCAAGCTGTCAACTATGCTTTAATAAGCATCTTTATTTTCCATATTAATTTGTTTACATCCCAACACAGAATATCTATAACTTAAGTAAATTCCTGTCTCTCTGCTGGAAATCTTTTTTACTTCATCATGTAAATGGAAATGTTTTCATATCCTCCCCCAAATATTTAAGTCTGCATGCATGGCAGGATATTGACTTTGTATAATGTATCTCCCAGAACAGTGCAACAGGCTCTCCCTAGAAATATGTGTGTGCCCAAGATGCCATGAAAAAAAAAATAAAATTGAAGATCTTAGAAGCAAAGATTTCCCTAATTGTTTTTTTTTTTTTTTTTGGTTTTTTTTTTTTTTTTTGGTTTTTTTTTTTTTTTTTGGTTTTTTTTTTTTTTTTTGGTTTTTTTTTTTTTTTTTGGTTTTTTTTTTTTTTTTTGGTTTTTTTTTTTTTTTTTGGTTTTTTTTTTTTTTTTTGGTTTTTTTTTTTTTTTTTAAAATTTTTTTTTTTGTTTGTATGTTTGGGGTTTTTTTGGAGAGACCTAAAATGTATTAACAAACCACATTTGTGAAAATGTAAAAAAATTCACTTCCTCTATGGATAGCCATTCTTCATCATATTTTTAATTGTTTTTCTGGCAAAACAATAAAAAAACCCCAAACAAACAAACAAACAAAACCCCAAAACTGCTTCTCCTAACAGATCATTCATGTTCTAATAAATAAGACACTGTATAAATAGTGCATTGAATCAGCTAATGCTATTATCAACTGTTATGAAGTAGGTACATGTACCTTCTACCTACTTAAAAAGAAGAACTGTCAAACACAACCTTTCATGTCCTATTAGCAGCTAAAATTATGCTAATCTTTGTAAAGGATTTATTGATTTATATTTTAGCTATAAAGAATTAAAATACCAAAATAGAAGAAAAAAAAAGGAAAAAAGAACAGATTATCTTTTACTTTCATTGTCTACATAGCAGGATGCCTTTGGGAATAAAGAGATTTAGTCATCAGTGAAGAGCGTTCCTAGCAGAATTGAGGCACTTGTCCAAACTGCACAGTAGTTTTTTTTGCTGCTTTGTTTGTTTCTCCTTTCTGCCTCATTTGTATTTCTTATTTGTTTGCTTTTAGTGCTTAAGTGAAAATGCATGCCAGTCTGTTCAATTTACATGCCAGGGGTGGAATACACTGTATCAACACATCATCACAACCGAGGGTGTAACAAGTAACACATCTGTCTTTGTATAATCTAGAAAACGGAACTGAAAGGAAAACTTTAGTTCTCTGCTTTTTCTGACTTCCTGCTGTGCAATCCCAAATTCGTTTTTTACAGACTCCAAAATACCACTCAAAGCAGGCAATGCAGGAGATTGAAATCTGTGAAACCAGATAACGCTTCATTTTCCATAACGTCTAGATGAGTAGAGGTCATTAAAAAAAAAAAAAAAAAAGGTACTTTTAGTCATGTAGTTCATGCAGTTAACTTTTGAATATTAAATGAAAAACTGCTGCCTCTTTCAATCAGCACACCTGGATTCAAAGTGCAGGTTTATTTTAAGGATAAAGCTGCAACACTAATCTAATGTATATGGAGTTTTTAGTTTCACATAAGAACTGATCAGCATGATGGCCCAGTCATTTATTGGATGAGCTCTGTGTCATGAACTGTGTTAGGCAGTAGAAGAACCAAACAGGAAGATCCCCATGGAGCTGAGTCACAAGAAGCATAGACAACAAATGCATGTGGTTGGATAGGTAAGGAGCAATCTTGAAGGCAAGGTGGTGACATGTTCCTTGGTGGGTGAGATGAAGGTGTCTGTCCCATGTATTCTTGCAGTAATAAAGACTAACCACACACCCAGGACAATATTACTGTGGTGGGTTGACCCTGGCTGGACACAGTGCCCACCAAAGCTGCTCTGTCACTCCCCTACTCAGTTGAACAGGGGGTAGAAAATACAATAAATGGCTCGTGGGTCTTGATAAGGACAATGAGAGATCATTCACCTGTCATAGGGAAAAAATCCTCAGTGAAAATATTTTAATTTACTACCAATTCAATCAGAGTAGTATAATGAGAAATAAAACCAAATCCTAAAAACACCTTCCCCCACTTCTCCCTTCTTGCTGGGCTTAACTTTATTCCTGAGTTCTCTACTTCCTCCACTCCACAGTGCAGAGGGACAGGGAATGGGGGTTCTGGTCAATTCATCACAGATTTTCTCTGCCACTCCTTCCTCTTCAAGGGGATGGGCTCCTTGAACTCTTTCACTGCTCCAGAGTGGGGTTCCTTCCACAGTAGAAAGTCCTCCATGAACTTCTCCAATGTGAATCTTTCCCACTGGTTGCCATTCTTCATGAATTGTTCCAGCCTGGGTGGTTGATGAGTCGTTCCATGGGGTGCAGTCCTTTTAGAACAGGCTGCTCCAGAGTCGGTTCTCCACAGAGTCACAAGTCCTGCCAGCAAATCAGCTCCAGTACAGGCTTCCCACAGGACCACATCCTCCTTGGATGTTCACTTGCCCCAGCATGGGGTCCTTCAGAGGCTGCGGGTGGATTTTTGCTCCACTGTGGACTCCCATGGACTGCAAAGGGACAACCTGCCTCACTATGATCTTCAGCATAGGCTGCAGTCGAACCTCTGCTTTGGTACCTTGAGCATGTTCTTCCCCTCCTTCCATGACTTTGGTGTCTGCAGAGTTGTTTCTCTCACATATTCTCACTCTTGTCTTTTCTCACTGTAATTTTTACTACACAGTAACTCTTTTCTGGTGTTAAATACGTTATCCCAGAGGTGTTACCACTGTCACTGATGGGCTCAGTCTTGGCCAGCAATGGTTCCATCTTGAAGCCTTCTGGCATTGGCTCTCTCAGACGTAGGAGAAGTTTCTGTCAGATTCTCACAGAAGCCACTCCTATAGCCTTGTCATGCAAACAAAATACAACTAACCAGAGAGCAGCCCACAAGCTGAGATTGTGCTTACTCTCCTCTACTTCCCACTTCTAAATTGTATCCTGAATAATTTATCCAAAGTCCTCTGTATAAGAAAAATATCAGAAAACTGAGGAGAGTTTAGTGACAAGTCACCAAGATGGTTAGGGAGCTGCAATTCATGACCTAAAAACTGAAAAATTTGACCATATTGTTTTGGCTTGGATGAGAAAAGGCTAAATAATATAGGTAATAGTTTTATTTCTATAACACTAGTAGAAGCCTTTAGTTACTTAAAATGGGACTGTTTACTAACAGAAAACATGGAACCAGACTTGGTTTTGGAAAGTAGTAAGACGATGGAATAAAAGGATGGAGTGCAGTGGTCACAAGTGACAGCACAAGAAGCACAATTGGATACAAGCAAAAAAATTCTTACCCTTCTTAGTTGTCAAGCATTGGAATAGCTTTCCTAGAACAGCTGGAGGATCATTATCCCTGAAAGTGTTCCATGTTTAGCTGTGCAAGGCTTTATGGTGTCTAGTCTAACTTTCATGCTAGACTAGCACTGAGAAATTTGAAGCAGGTGACTCCCAGCAGTCTCTTCTAATTTTTTCTTTGATTCTGTGTTCAAAACTTTTATATTGTAATACCCTTTTTGAGGCTTTTTTTTTTAGACCCTTGAAATATTCAACATAGTCCACATTTCCTTTGTTTTTATTTTAAAAAATGAACTCACAAAAACTAGGGATAAGTGAAGAGCTCCTTTCAAAACTTGCTTTCAGAATGTAATTTTTTTAGCTAACATCTGATATTAGCAACTCTGTCCTACATTTCCACAATCATCCCAAGTAATTCCAATGCTGGAATTTTAGCTGTAATCTCCTGCTTCATTAGAGAGGATCAACAGCTAATACTTAAGAAACCTTTTCTGAAGAAGGTTTATGTACCTTCATGGATGATTTTCATCAATGTTACCACCTAACCATCTCACAATACTGTTGGATTGAAAATTCATTGATCACAGCAACTGCTTTGCACAAGAAGGCAAAAGGAAGAATAATTCTCCGTATTTCAAGTTGCCACATTCGTAAGACTTGTTGCACTTTCCTTCACTCCTGTCTCCCACTTTCTCCCCAACACTTCTTTTATGGTCCTATGTCTTTTGTGTCTACATAATCCAGGTAGAATTTCACAGTTCTCCTAGCCATTGGTTGCTGCCACTTGTGCATTAATTACTGACTGATCAGAGGCATCTGCTGTCTTTTAGAGAATGTGAGATTGCAAAATATAAATTAGCTATTTTGTAAGTGAAAATAAAATTTATTTGAAATAATAAAAATATAGAATGTGATAGTCTACAAGAATGTCTATCTCAGTAATGTGAGCAGTTTGAACTTTTAGAGGCATATGTTAATGAACATATCTGTCTTCCTCAGGTTGTCTCAATTATTTTAAAGCTTTTCCGAGCCCTTTGGTCTATCTACATTAGCTGAGGAACTGTTTCTTCTGGGATATTCCTTCCCTCCTTAGGTCTTTAATCATAGAGCTTTCATTTAAAATGACCCAATATATACTGGTACAGGAAGTATCTCAGCAATTTACAGAACATACAGTGCACATAAGCTGTTATTAGCAGCCTCCAATTTCTCTCACAGACTGACAGTAAGTGGCTGTCTCCTGAGACCAAGAGGAATTCATGATAAAACAGCAGGTTTTCAAAGTCATCATGCCTGGAGCTACTCTAATTTGCACAACACCTTCAGCCTGGGGTGTGTCAAGTTTTATTAACTGAAGTCTGCAGGGCAAACAAATGCTGAAGTCAGTTCTGAAAAGTTTCCAAACTTTTGAATTTTAACTGAGTTAACCACGAACTGATAAAATGATGGGATGTACACAACTGCTAGGTTAAAAAATTAAGGGAACAAAATACTCCCTGTCAAAATGAAAAAAAAAAAAAATACTACATTGCGATCTAAGATAATTTTCATTATTATCCTCTGTGAGCTGACAGTTATTGAACAGAACCTAAGACGTTTACATAAAACTCACTTTAAGATATTTGACAATATAGGAAAATTATTTCAGAAGTTGAAGAGGTCTGAAAACATTTCAAGAATGTTAGGGGAAATGATGCATTCCTCATAAATCCTTGTGCCTCCTCATGTTGATTTATAAAGACTTGTGAAATTGGAATGGTTAGCGAGGAAATAATCCAAGTCACTTATATGGTAAACTAATGGTCAAGAAAGCCAAGATGGAACTACTCCAAGACAGGTAGTTTGTGTTGTTACTCCTGTAAATAACAATTTAATTTTTTTAAAATGCTTGTCCTTAGAGTAACTCACTATCTCAATTCTCATTTTGAGTAATTTTTCTTTCACAATCTACAGTTTTTCTCACACTAATAAGCACATTTCTTTTATGCAAAATAATTCCTGACCTGTTTATTATAAAAACTAGGTGATATGTCTCTATATTGTATGTAATGTCCATACACTACATATATTATTGTACAAGACATTGTTATTATTCGATGACATTGCTTACAGTCTATTTCTGTCCTATTTAATTTTCAAAGATTTTATACTAGAAGCATAATATACTTGCATGTGTTGCATTAAGGAAAGGCATAAATAATGCTTTTTCTGATAATATTTTTCTATCTTTTAATTGTCTTGATAAATCTGTTTTATTTCTCTCATTTTTTTTTTTTTTCAAATTTATGTAAACTTTACATTAGACTGATTAATTTTACAAAGAGGTCTGAAGAAATCTAAAGAGAGCTAAGCCATGTTATTTGCATCAGGATCAATGGTTTGGAAAATGTTAACGTTTGGTTTGTCACTTTTTGTTTAGATCTGTCTTAATCAATATTGGCTTTCACCCCCCAAAAAGACCAAAAGGGATCAAACTACTTTTTCTTGTCAGTTTAATTCATAATTATCTTCAGATATATGCAACTGGTACTTGGTTAGTCTCTTCCTCTTGCTGCAGTTCTGTCTTTCAAAAAAACATTTTGCAAAACAACTGCACTGTTTCATGCAAATTTGCTTAAATAAAACTGTTATGGTATGAATAAATAACTGCACTGTAAAGGCCTCAGTTCTAAGACTCTCAGATTTCTTGAGGAAATTTTCCTCTACATTCTTGAAACATATAATCCCACAGTTCTGTAGTGTCAGAAATGTGAAAAATTGTGAGTTTTTCCTAAGTCTTGAACGCAAACAAATGAATTTTGTCATTAAAAAATAATAGTAGATATACTTCACTCATAATTTAATAGCTGTTGAAGCAGAGTTGATGGTATCTTTATTATCCAATTAGTTCCTGGTTCTTAGTTAAAAAAAAACAACCAAACAAACAACCAAAAACAAAACCAAAATCAAGCCACACTCCTATGCATTCTTCAATGGTAATCAATAACCCTGCCCCCTCTTTCATACCACCCACCTCCATTAAAAAAAAAAAAATAAAAAAAAATTAGAAAGAAATAAGGAAGATAAACATGTTTGCTCACAGATATTATAAATTCTCTGTGAAAGAGAGTATATATCACATACGAAGGTGCATGACCAAAAGGGAATGATTAAAAGGAAGAAAGAGAGGCTGAGAAAAGGTTGGGTTGTACTATTCCTATTTGTGTCTTTCTGAAAGTATTTTTTTCATATGTGTTTTACATGGTGAAGGGATGTATCTTCTATAAAACGCTAAATGGTTATTAATTGAGTTTAGAGACCTAATCACTGGATCAGAGAAGAATGTAATGAAGCTCCTGTGTCAAAAACTCAGTTGTTTTATAGCTTGGTCAGCTGGTAAAAAAAAAAAATTGCTCTTTTACAGATTTCCATTTTTCCTTTTTAGATTTTCATTGATGCAGTTAAGCTTTGTAAACACCAAGCATTTGATATACTTTATTTTTAAAGCAATTCCTTACTGTATCAGTGACATTGTGAGAAATGACTAGAGTCATAGAATATTTGGACTTTAATTTTCACTTATCTTCAGCCCTCTTGGTTTGCTCTGGTTATGTAAAGTGGCTTTAAAATTGTATTTTTAACACTTCTTAAAGTTTCCTAATAAGTACCACTGTCACAGAAAAGGACTTTAGTGTAAATGAGAATCAGACATCCTAAAGAGTGCTTGCACAGCAGGTTGTCAGTAGGGTTATTTAGCTGCAACTTCAGCAATTGAGACACATTTAGAAAATTCACTGTAAAATGAAATCCCAACTCCTATTTGCCTTGCACTTCCTAGGACAATCACAAAATAAAGTATAATGGTGCAGCTCAAATCTTGCAGACATGTAAGAAATATAATGTATACAAGTAATCTTTTTTCCCCAGAATGTGGCCCTCTTACTGGTTATCAAGACATCTAAACAAAATATAGTGCTGGAATGCTTTTAAATCAGTTGTAAGTTGATCAGTTGTAAGACCTAATTTCTGTTATAAAGTTCTAGAAATTACTATTTTTTTTTCAGTAGTACACATGAAGACAATGAAAGTTAGAGATAAGTTTCAATGACTCCCATAGAAAAGTAGAAAAATACAGTTTAGTCTATTTGTGAAATAAAAGGAAAAAAAGTGTAAGTCCAAACCCTCTTTTTATTGCAATATTTGTTGTCTTATTCTTATATATATGAATTTAAAAAAAAAAATCTCCTTCCTTTTCTTCCAGTATAGGTTACTGATTCTTCTTTCTACATTTGGGCTATGAATGGATTGTTCAGTAGGTTGCAGTAGTAAACTCAGTGTTGTCTGGAAAATATCTCTTGACAAGCTTACAAAAGATTTGTTTGTAAAGGCTGTGTAGTCCTTGGCAGAAAGATGCATTAGGGGAGCATAACTCCATTCACAGAGGATAATGTTCTGAATCTGGGAGGTTTGTATTTTGAAAAGTAAACAGCTCTTTGTGGGTAACTTCAACAGTCACAGAACAGCATTTTAATTCTCTGTGAGTGGAAAGAGCAGAAGATCAGATTAATCCATTGTGCAACAAAGTCATATTTGTATTTTTTGTATTCTCATTCAACATACTATTGCTAGAATATATTGTACTAGTATGTATTACTTTTGCAGTATGCACTTATAAACTTCTTCAGTTTTGCCAGTGCTTTTTTACTTTTATTTTCTTCTGTCTCATTTTCCTTTCCATGTTGTATTATCTTCTAATTATATTCTTTCTTCATTGCAGACAAATCCATAGTTTACAGAAAACTGTTGACATCAGTATTTCAAGCTCTTCTGCTATCTTTTGGTAGGGGGAAGGAACACACACAGCTAATTGCTTAAAAATATCCTTTTTAGCCTTTCTGAAAGTTCTATCCATTCACAAACATTTGTGGCATAATTTATGCTTGAAAAATTTGCATTGAGTCTTTTCCAGTTGCACCCAGTAGCAAACAGCAAAATGCCTATTTGGCATTTTGTCAGGCCAACCACTTCGGCATGACAAAATATCATGTGAGCTTCCAGGCTGTTGCATATACAGTCTGATCTTAGACAATCTGACCTCAGTACAATCTTACCAGATCAACCTATATATCTCAAGTATCATCATAGCCCTGGATCTGTCATTTGGAAAGACTGTCTTCATTTCAGCACATTTCTTACTCTTTTCATAAAACAAAGTAAAAATTACTTAAGTGTCTACTTTTTTTTTTTGAAATCAGAATAGTGAGCTATGTGGATCTAATACCTCACTTTTTCTAAATGAGTTTTCCCACTCTAGTAGCATGACAAATCAAAATATATCAAAGGTTCAAATACCTGATGATAATATCTAACTGTCCTTTTTTGCTGTTCCTTTGTAGGTCCTAACACCTTCTCATTATAATTTCCAACAGAGAACACAAAATTACTTAGAGAGGTCAGAGAATTACACTTCAGTGTATGTAAAAACTCTACAGTGACAAATACCTCACCTTATTCAGGCATTATAGGTTCATTGGAGCCTCTTAACAAGAATAACAGCTAGAACCAATTTTACTTGGACTTGTTGAAATGTATATCTTGTCATGAAAAGACCACTGGGTCTTTATTTTTCTCACAGATTATCTATGGTATGTAAAGTAAGAATACAAAAGTTTGAGAATATTATATGATTTTTTTTTTTTTTTACAAGGCAAAGCCAAAATTGCAATGCAGAAGTGGGGCTCAAAAAGGCTGTCGCAGAAGTACAAACACTGCATCCAAACAAAAAAGTTTCTATTATCAAGTAAAATAATTAAAGGATACTCTTGAAATTCCATACCTGAAATAAATGGGTCCTCTAAGAGTAGTCCCAACTTTTAGTTTCCTGATGTTAACTTAAAAATCAAAAAGCATGAATAATCAAATAAACAAGTAGGAGTTACTTCAGCATAAGTATATTCTCCCCCCAAAAAAATGAAAGAAAATTTATATCCAGTCATAAGACATCAGGACAGAGTTTTTTTACCCTAAAAACAAAAAAGGAAAACAAGCAATAATAATGACACATTTTACACACAGTTCCATATCCATACTAATATTTGTTATCATTTCATACATTTGACTATAATCCAGTCTGGTTTAACCTCCTTTAAACCACAACATTCTATCTTTCCTTCTAAATCAAAGGGAAATCTTGTTAAATGTGTTTATAGCTTTGTGCATCCCTTTTATATTTTGAGATTTTTTTTTCCTCATCTGAGAAGTAGATTCAAATATTCAGATATTCTAATTCAGTCTAAGTCAACTGGGGTGGATACTTCTGTTTATCTGTTTACTTTTACTGTGAGGAACACAATATTTGGCTATCTTTTAAATCTGTATTTTCTTCAGCTACAGTAGAATCACAGTTTCAGGGAACCTCTTGGTATTATCTCCTACACATATCTTAGTCCAAAGTGCTAACCTTTTCCTTAAGAACCATCAAACAAAGACTTTTTTTTTTTTTTTACCAATTACTAAAAACAAAGCAACTGTCCCTACCAGGAATTCTATATTTCCTGGTTCATTTAAAAGCCCCAGGTCTAAGCCACGTGCTTGCCCAGGTGATTTACTTCTATTTAAGACTTCAGGAGTTTACCCACACAAAAATCTTATAAAGCCTTTGGTTCTTTAATACCTTGAAATAAAGTAAAGAGAACACATCACAAGCATTTCCCTAGAGGCTTGTTTTAATTTAGTGAGAAGATAAGCATTTTGGTAAAAGGTTTACAGGAGTAACAAGCAACCAAGGAGAAGGATTTCACAAAGCATTCAGCAAATACTGACACACGACCTAGTAGAAGCACAATCCATCAGTTTGAAGTTACTCACAAGAGGAAGAAAAGACTTAA
>VXAU01000104.1:8746-28349 GCA_013399695.1 Formicarius rufipectus | reverse complement strand
TCTTTCACCTGTGAAACCTCAGTCTGTACTGCAAGAAAGGAATAGGTTTAGCTTGGCTCCTATTCATTTCTTAACTTACATCCCAAAACTGTCATGCATAATTTGATCGAAATGCACTGCTTTAGGTTCAAGAGGGAAAACACACAGCTCAACTAGTGGAAAAGAGTGAATCAGCTGTAAGTTATTGAGAAGTCAGACTGCCTCCAGGGTCAAGGTTAAGGTAATTAGCTGGTCAGCCTGAACTGTGATTTGCCTGAGGAGAAACAAATGAATTTGGTTTCCGCATTTTCAGCATGACCCTTGTTGCATTCTTCCTGAATCCAACAACCTCTTCCTTACACATGACTGAAAGATAACTTTCCAAGTACTAAAATACTAATATTTATTTCAAAGACTGTAGTGAGTATCACCAGTTAGCTTCATTCATGAATGTTTCTGATTTCTTGTCAGTTGGCTACAGTTTTCACAATTTTTACCATTGACATTGCAGACTAAGTCAGTTGTAATTAGATTATGCATGCCTTTTGTTTTTCAGTTCCTCATAATTTTCTCAGTAAAATACAGAAACCTGAGGTATTTGCAGCAGTACATTGCCCAAGCTTCTGTAATACAAGAGCTTTTATTTGTGATTCTTGTCTATTTCTCAACATTGTATGTATTGTATTTTTCAATGTTAAATATTTGTTACAGCTTTAAGCATGGGTAAAAATGTCCTATTTAGAAATAGTAGACATTAAATCATTTAATTGACTCTGTTAAAGACAACAGAATATTCCAAGTGAACTAATTATTGTACCTTAGCCAGTGCCTAGAATGATCACACCAAAGGATTAAATTCAGTCTAAGCAGTCAGTTCTACTTGGTGCACTAGTCTGCCAGAAAAATTCAAATTAAGATTATTTCCATTTGTGATTCTTTAATAATTCTTCTTTGCATATACAGATGTGCATGTATGTACATGCAACCTTTAAAGGATGAGGAAGCAGTAAAAGAGAATGTTAAGATGGTACCTTTTTTGGTCTGGAGCCTGGTACAGCTGCTTTCCAGAGTTTCTTCCCAATCCCAATTATTTGTAATTTTCATATATGAATTGATTCTGCTGACAGTTTTTAGAAAATATTTGTGTAATAACTTATGAATATCTCCACTGGATACATTTTCATGCATTAGAAATGGCGAAAAGACTTCTAATGTATTTAATGTTAGTATTCTAATTAATATAACTAAGATCTTCTTGTGTTATGTATTGTACAAACACTTTGCAAACTATGCAAAAATAGTTTAGACTAATTTTAAGGGTCTCTTTGTGGAACTAGAGACAATTAGGCTTTGGCTCACATAGCATTCATCCCAAGGGAGTGCAACTGTGGCATTAAAGAATGAATAGGTAATACACAGCAACACAATGTGACTGATTGTCATCAGATTTGGACAGTGGAGAACAAAAGTTATTGAATAAAGCTGTTAAGATCTTGTTGTCAGTCTAAACTAGATAAGCACAGAACTTGCTTCATACAGCTTTTTGCCTACATTTAAATGTGCAGAGTAGAACTGATATTTATCAAAAGAAGAAAATTTGTTAGGTCATGTTGAGTAGGCATCTATCATAGAAATTAAAAGCAGAATCCAGCAGGTGTTGCTTTCCTCTACGATGAACCATATTGAGGGATCATAACTGCCAACTACCTTGACTTCCAGCCCTTATCTAATTGCACAGGGGCCAGGAGAGTATCTATAACTCACTTGCAAGATTTATTTCTGTTAAAAAAAAAAAANCTCATTTGTGCATGTGGGAAAAATGCTGTTTTGAGGGAAAAGTTATTTAGACCTACTGTAGAGAAAGATTTCTGTTTTTCTATTAATCAGGCAGTACCCTAAAGTCAAGTCTAACCTTTCCAGATCATGCCCTGTGGTTACCACTGAATTGGCTGTTTATTTGCACAGTTCACTTCATTAAGATACCGTACTATGAGCTATCTTGAACTTTTATAAAGTGAGGGGCTTATATATCAGCAAATCTCTGTCATTTTCAGTATGGTATAAATGTATCTTGTTTCTGTTTACTTTCTTTTGGTAATCAGTCTGTCCTTTTCCATTTCACATTTTTCTGCCAAAAAATATATCACTTGAATTAATGCCTAGGCAAAACTGAAGGATGAATTTCTTTGTTTTCCCTTGGGGGAAAACATGTGAACACAAAAATACATATATCCACACACTACAGCCTGAGGCTTAGCAGCAGCCAGTTTAGATTGCTTCAGGACAGATTTTCTGTAGAATATTGTCATGCTATATTGTTATTGGTGACTTATGATAAAATAATATTTCTCTGTCTCTATTTGTAATCTTTAAATCATGCACAAAAGGCCTGAAAATCTGTCCAACTTACTTGGCTCTAGATACTTTAATGCTGCCACTGAGTTTGGAGAAAGCAATTCTCAGTTTGAAAGCAAATGAAGGAAAGCTAGTCTGCTTATATTGTGATTTATTAAAAAAAAAAATAAAAAAATTAATACATATTTCTATTCCATGCCAGCCCATTCAGAACTATTTCAGCTTATTCACAAATTTGTGTTAGACTACATTTAGACCTCATTAACAAGCCCTTCAATTTAAGGTTCAGTACTTAGCTTTAGGATAGGATGCACTAGGACATCCTGATCTTAGTGATATTTATATGGCACACAAAGTACACAAGGCACTTCAGAGATCAGGATTAATATGCAATTTTATTCCTAAGGAATTTGGTATCACAGGCAACCTATGTGGTACAAAGATATTTTTCTAGGAAAAAACCCTTCCTCTTTTACAAGTGAAAAGAAAGTGTTTAAGCTGTTTCCTTCAGTTTACTGCAATGCTGTGAGGCAGAGCAATGTTTTTATGTCCAGATAGGGTGGCCACGCCAGTACAGCACCTGAATTATTTGCTAAGGTTATGTGGTTGTCCTGCCTCACAAGATCATTACTGATACCATTATCAGCCTATTCAAACAGATACTGTTCTCTACACTGTATTTCCCAGGATTCTCTTATGGAATAAAAGCCACAACAAAGAGGCTGGATTGTCACTGCTAGAGAAGACAAAAATAAAGCATCTTGGAGTAGCTAAATTCCAGTACATCAGTCTAATCTAGGTGGTACAACTCCATTGGCAGAGAGATGACATACCTTTTGGTAGCTACCGAGAGATAAAATAACATTAAACATATGCAAGTGTTCTGTATGTGCCATCTAGGTATACTATGATCATCTGGTATCTTCCCAAGTTTGGGCATTGAGTGCTTACTGCTGGTTGGCCCTGACTGGCAGCCCAGCATCTACCCAGATATTTGCTCACTCCCTTCTCTCCATTGGGATGTGGTACAAAATAGAGGGAACAGAAGTGTGAAAACTTGTGAATCAAAATAAAGACATGGGAATTACTCACCAATTACTGTTATGGGCAAAACAAACTTGACTTGGGGAATTTAAGTGAATTTATTGCCAAGTAACTTAACTATGTGATTACTGCTTGGGTATTGGGAAACTAAGAAACAAAAAAGACAAACACTAAAGCATCAAAAAAAGTCTTTCCCCTTCTTTACCAGACTCAGCTTCACCTCCAGTACCACTTCACCACAAGTACCTTTCTCTGCTTTACTTCTTCACTCCAGTTGCTTTTTTTGCTGATTCAGTTCTCACTCTGTTCCTTCAGTGGAGCAACAGACAATGTTGGGTGCTCCTGCCCTTTCACTCTTTTCTGCTCCAGTGAAGGTTCTCTGTGGGTGCAGTCCCTTTGGGAATATCTGTTTCTCCATAGAGACCTGATTGTCCTGAAAGAACAGGTCATCTGGAAGAACAGACCAAGCAGAGTCCCATGCACCAGGACATGCTGGAGGCCAGACAGCTGGAAAGCACCTTGGCAGAAAAGATCAGGGGGTTACAAGTGGAACATGAGCCAGCAATATGTTCTTGCATCAAAAAGAAGGCTGATGACATCCTGGACATTAGGAAGAGTCTTGCCAGCAAGTCAAGAAAAGTAATCCTTCTTCTCTGTTCAGCAATGGTTAGACCACACTTTGAGTACTGGCTCCAGTTCTGGGCCCTTTAGTAAAAGATAAATACAGAGCTACTGGCAGGAACCCAACAGAGTGCCACTGAAATGATGAAGGAACTGGAACATCTCTCCTGTGAGTAAAGGCTGAGAGAGATGGGGCTGCTCAGCCTGGAGAAGAGAAGGCTCAGGGAAGTCACATCAATGTATGTATATCATCAATGTATACATGAAGGGAAGATGTAAACAAAAGGGAGCCAGGCTCTTTTGAGAGGTGCCCAAAGAGAGGACCAGAGGCATTGGGCCCAAATGGAAGAGTGAAAGTTTCTGTCTGAACACTGGGAAACACTTTTTTCAAAGTGAAGATGAATAAGCACTGGCACAGGTTGACCATGAGCAGGGGCATCACACCAGATGGTTTCCAGAGGTCCTTTCCAACCTCAAGCATTCAGTGATTCTGTTTTCTATGCATTTAGTTGTCATGCAGATTTGGTCAATATTTTACTGAAGGAAATAGATGAAGTAATAGGTAAACACCAGAAAATTGTGCAGAACCTCAAACTCAGAAGAAATGCAGGGGAACTCAAAGCCATTAGACTCCAGCATGATCTTGAGAAACCTGAGAATTACACTGTTATTAATAAGACAAATTTAAAGCAATAACGTTCTGCACTTATAAAAAAATTTAAAGAATAATGAAAAAAAAAGTAAAAACTTAGAATTGGCAAATAACTGGCTTGAGAGCAGCCCTACAGGAAGGTGATTGGCATATTGTAGGCATCAAGCTAGCTGTGAAACAAATGGTATTTCAAATTATTATTATGGATCTCACCAAAACACAGAAAACAGTTGCACTTTTCTATTTAACATTAGTGCAGCTTAAGCCCAGTACTGGCTACCTGCTGTAAGCTGCTATTTATAAACTAGGTAAGCATCAAATGGAGGGAAAGATGAAAGAATTGTACTAGTTTAGAATATAAGAAGGTTAAACATAGACTATTAGAGTAGTAATATCTATGTCTTATGTAAGAAATGCAGTATCAGAACCAAGATTAATGAATAATTAATTAAGAATAATTAATCTTGGGAAGAGTCTCATAAGAAACATTTGTTCAACATAACATCTGTTTTAGGTTACTTGCTCTGTCCTCTGTTTAATTTCGCATAAATACCTTTTATTTCATTTTCTTGTGAGCATTTACCTAAGTTTAGTGAGACAGTAGAGGTGTCAGGGTTTTGTACTTGTTAAGTGAAGACCATTTCCAGAGGACAGTCCTCTAATTATCTGCACTGTGTGGTCTATTTATTTTATAAAAATGTATTCAGTGGCAATATGTTTTCTCAATATAAGAATCCTTTACTGCTCTTGATATGGATAAGTAATGTTTATGAATTGTTTATTTGATCCTTGCTTTTCCCTCACTAATTGATGAATACATTTGTTCACAAATGTAATGTGTTCATTATTTGCCTATATGGCAGATGGCTGAATAATACTAAGCAAAGATTTGCAATATTTTCTACTGTTCACTGTTAATAAGAGCTGACTCGCTTATCTCACCTAATTTGACCCATTTGACCCATTACCTAATCCACATTAATTTCTCTTCAATACAAATTTAATAACGTTTAAAAAAAAAATGAAAGAAAACAAAACAAAACAAAAAACAAACAAGCAAACAAACAGACAACCCAAAAAGAACATAAAAAGTTTCCCAGATCACAATAGGCCTTCATATTACGGCATCCAGGACTTTGTTTAGTATATTTAAATGATCTGTTAAGACTGACAAAGCTCCTCCAAAGTATACCCACTAACTCCCCTTCCTGCCTGTAGTTTACCAGGAACAGCTTCTCCAGACCACAATCCACACCACACCCTTGGGTGCACTTCCAGTAATGCTGGATCAGGGAGTCTGGTAGCTTTTGGCTAAGGTTATTTATGGTGGGCCAGGGTAGAACCACAATGTCTCCTGACTTCATTTTGTGTAATATTTTAGAGTATGTATGTATCTTTTGGAGTATTCCAGCTGTAGCCAGAGCTTACTGATGTTTATAACTTGGGATGTCCAAACAGAACAAATATCTGGGCATGTAGTTAAAAGCATTTGACCATGAAAGTTTATTTTTAAGAAAGCAATAGAGTTAATAGACTGTATCCTAAAAAATCTGACTTCAGCTCCCATGTTGTCTTCAAATGTTTTTTCTATGCAAACTGTGCAAAAGAACCCAGTGTCAGCTGTTTTGTCTGTATAGCATTCTTTCATACATTTTGTCCAGTTCTTTCTCACTTCAACACTCTTCTCACATTTCACTTCATCTCTCTTGCATTGTTTGCTCCCCTTGTGTAACACAGGAATAATGCTTACATTAATTTTACAATTAGTTATTTGTATTTATAATTTTAGATTGCATATTGACTGTTCTGTAAACTGCCATTACTATTACATATTTGTATTAAACTAACATAACTGGACTCCAAGTTCAGTTAGGTTTTTAGGTACTACAACAGAGATTAATAATAAAGTTTATCAGAGAGAAAAATACATTTCTTAGGAAATGGGGAAGTTGCAGGTTTGGAGCTTCCTGCAATTATAGTAACTGAATACACCATCTTATGTACTGCTTGATTTAAGCAGAATGGGTAAAACTCTTCCATTGCATAAACCATGTTTGTAATAGTAAAGCAGCATCAAACAATAACTCAACCTCAGTCAGTGAGAAACTCTTTTAAGTTCATGTTTTATTTCACTTCTGAAATTCAGTCTTTGTATTTTTAACAGTATGCTCTGACCTAGCTGTCTTTCAGGAAAGAAAAGTATATTTTAATCAGACTTTATTTGCTTTACTTTGAAACAGTAATAAAACACAGACCCATGTCTTCTGGAAACAGAAAAATTATTGCACTGTGATCCCCCTTGTTCTAGTTGTCTAAATTGTATAGACTAATCTGTAACCAGATAGCACACTATCTTTAATGAAGGAATTTCAGTGTCAAGCTGCCCTATGAGAGTCATTAGAGACACAATTCATTGCATACTCATGTGATAGCAAGGCAACATCTTGACCTAGAGATACAATATGTGAGATTAACTGACCTTTCTGTCCTGTAGTTCTCTATCTGAAAAGTGTGACTAGTGGTGCATTGTAAAGTATTAATTTGTTCCGTAGATGTTTACATTTCAATAAATGTGCATCTGCAAAAAGGTATATATATATAAAAGTATACTCTTACATTTTCAATAGGCTCACAGGTGTCCTTAGAAAGAAACAGAGAAGATTATAACATAAACTCTGTAGTTTCTAGATTATAATTGATGGATTAGATTCCTGAGAATTTTTTTTCATTTTAAATTAGACCATTAAGAAGTGTGTCAGAAGGTTGCCTTTCTGAGCTCAAAATTTTCTCTTTTGTATTCAAATTATTTAAACTCCCAAATTCTTGTATTTTTTGAATTCTTTAAAGAAATTATGGCAACAAAATTTATACCTCAGTACAACCTTGACTCTGTGTGCCACCCTCACTTTTTTCCAGTCAGGAAAGAGTTCCTGATGCCAGGTCAAAAATAGTAACATAATCATATCTGTCTATCTTTTTCTTCTGAAAAGGAATATTATATCTATTTCACTTTAAATGGAGTATCTCTTATATCACTATCCTGTAGTGTTCCTATGTCCATGTTTTGATTTGGTTTCATGATGGGAATATTTGAGCATTCTTCTAATCACAAAAGCTTGAAAAAGAGGAGGGTTAAATTTTCCTTTCTGTCTCCAATTTACTAGTGAGAGTGGCATGGCAGTCTGTTCTATTGCTTTGCTCTCTGATATTTAAACTGGTTTTCTCCCATCCCCTCCCTTTCTCCCCCCTTATTAATGCCACTTCCTTTCACTGACAGAGCCTAGATTTTGAAGAATTTAGGAGTCAGTCCAATTGTATTTGCTGAGGAGTCAAGAAAGAAAGATTTCTTCACTCTCAGGTAAAATGGCTCAGGCGAGATGGATTTGGTTCCTCAAAGTCAAGCAAAGCAAAGGTATACTTTTCAAGGGGAGGATTCAGGAATTGTCATTAGTCATCTGCAAGAGTATTGTAACCACTGTGAATAAAGATCAAATAACCAAATTTACTAAGTAAGGAAATCCTGGGATTTCATCAGTGGACCTTGAAAGTAGAACAGAGAAGAATCAGCCTTTATGAACTAATATCTTCATTTGAGATCCTCTCACCTTTTGCATTGCTATATAAGATGGTAGGATAAAAAATACTGATGAAAATAACTTTTGGAGCAACTATCTCTATAAAGCATTATATGATGTAAGTCATATAACTTGACCTATTTAAAGGGATGGAAAATTAAATTAATACACTGATTCCTGTTTCTTAAATTGTTCCTGTTATTTCAATTACCTGCATTGAAATTCAATTACTTATTGAATTTTATTTTGATCAATCAACTTCGTATAAGAATTCTATGTCACCACTGTACTGACACTACACATTTTCAGGCTCTTTACTGGTGGGATGCATAAGCTTGTTTTTATGAAGACTTCTCAGCTCCAACGGAATTCAATATAACTATTGTAGAGTTTCAGAGAAATTGCAAGAAAAATTGTCAGACTCAGATTCTGAAATCTTTTGAATTAGGCAGCTGCTAAGTGAAATGGAAATCAGGTCCAGTCACTCAGCCAGTAGAGGGAACTCTTACACAGTACAAAATCAAGCAGGAATACAAGGTAGTACACTAGGGTTGTAAAGATGCATGAATTTGTACTTTGCAAAAATCTAACAGTTGTTTTTTGCTTTTCTGTACACGACGTTTGTATTTTTATCCCACTGCAATTTAACGAGGTGAGAGTATAACTATGCTAGATAGAAGACTGCAACAGTTCAAAAGTAATTTCACAAAATTTAGTGTTTGTTTAGAGGGAAGAAAAGGGAACACCTGTGATTACTTTTTTCATTAAAAGCTGGCATTCCCTGAAAGTTTTGGATTAGAGACTTTTTGCTTTCAGAATGCAATTGTTTTTTCTCAGAAATTTTCAATACAGTGACTGTGAAAGTGTTTTGTTCCCTATGCAGACAACAAATACTGCTGACTAAAGTGAACAACATATAGCCTTATGTTAACCCCAAGAACTAGATTTACAGTAGTGCTTAACATCTTGCTCACAAGAAGAGGTATCTAGTTCTCTGTAAGGGGGTTTAGACATTGAGTACTTAAAAAAATTCTTTCAACTAACAGTAAAGATTTGCCCCAGTTGTTATGTTTTGTCCAGATCCATAGTTTGATCACAACAATCAAACATTTATAACTCTAAGAATTCATTTTCTGAGCCATTGCTAATCAACTGAGTGATGACTGTTCTTGATTGTCTAATCAACCCAGATATTGCTTCAGGACTCCTTTACTGGGAGTTTACAAGAACACTGAGTTTTCACAGCATGAAATGTCTTTTTCTGTTTGTATCTAACATTGGTGCCAGCCCTGAAGTATAAGATTCTACTTTTATCAAAGGCATCTATTAATGGATAAGCCCTTATAATTAGTTGTATTCCCATCAATAATCCTACATCTCACTCCTGTCTGGCAAAACCAAATGCAGTGTCCACTTTTTCTTTCTCAAGGCACTTTATAAGATTTCTTTCTGTTATAAGCTTTGCATCATTTCTGACCTTCTACAGAGAAGCTTTTCATTCTCTAGGTGCCCTAACCAAGGATTTGTCTTAATTTTTTGTCTTTACCTTCCTATTGCCTTTTCCCCTAGTTCTGGCAGCTTCAGCACATTTTGTGACTGGTAGTCATGGCCTGTTTTCTGATGATTATGAACACATGTCAACCTTTTCTTGAGTTCTTTGTGGTGTCCTTCCATCTCTGATAGCAAACAAAGAAAGGTACACAGTAGACTGGATTATGTTTTCTCACTGCTGTAAATTCAGGGTAACACCTCTGATAACACACATTCATCCAGTGTTCAGTGAATAGATATTTTGTCTTAGCAGTTTCTTATTTCCTAAAGAAAGGCAGTGTGTTCCCATACCAACGGGCTGTGATGGACATTTTGACATGTAAATAATTGATTTTTTTTTTTTTAATCCTTCTCATGTCACTCAGTCACTAAGGTTGATAATTATCTTTTTCAATGTTTCCATGGAGTTCAGAGCCCTTTTCATTAATTGAAGCTGAAAATATGACATTTAGGTCGTATTTTGTGATTTTAGAAGCTATTCTGTATGGAACCCTCCCTTCTTCATGTTTTCTCACATGGAATATTTTGTTATATTTTATCAGACTTTATTTATTAACACTTCAGCCCCTTAGGCCTCCCAGGGGCAGAGTCACCATAAATGACTTTGGATCTGCTCCTTGTAATCTCAACAGAGACACCCCAGCCCAAGCTGAATTGTGTCTCATTTGTTCAGTGCTGCATCCACACTAATCATGTCTGGCAAACAGGTACTACCTGTTGGCCTTCTAGAAGTTGCTCTGCAATTTCCAGACTTGAGCTATGGCTCATTTAGGGGTACCATATGGACATGTCAGATCTGAAATCTGTTAGTCTAGGCATTTATGCTGACACATACATCACTGCAATGTCAATGAGAGCATGTTCAAACCAAAACTTGAGTAAATTGTAGCAAAGAACATCAAACTTAACTCTGCATTGAGAGAGTGTAAAAGATGGCTAAATGTAATGTTTGCTTATTAGTAGTGAAGATATTTTCTTCTCACATATAAAAAAACAAGAAGCAAATATCACTGAAGGCACTCTGGCAAAGACAGTTTTTCCCTTCTTGTGACAGGATTCTTTGTGGTATGCACACTGAATCTTTGGTAGCTGGTTAGAGGAAAACAAAAAGAAAAATTAAATCACAAGTAGTACAGTGGGAAAGAGATGGGAAATAATGGAAATCACACCCCATTCTCCCCACAGCCCTGCTCTAGTCCCAGCAGATCAAAGTCTTTCTATTTTAGAACCAAATCTTCTTTATATTAAATATCAAGAAAGTATGTTTAGATAACATTAACAGACTGACTTAAACCATAACAGTCAGGAAATTCAGAATTAAGACTGGCACTCAGATCTTAAATCACACAGCAGAGAAAGGCAGGGGTGAGGATGGGGTGGTGAACACAGGAACAGCAGCATAAACAGAGGAAGGAAAGTGAGATCTATCTTGGCATCTTCCTGCTTGTGTCACTGGAAACCTAAAGACTGTGTTTTGAGGAGTTTATAAATGACCAGACTGTAATAACTTTAAATATTAAAACACTGAAATTTTTTTCAATATGTATGTGCATTATAAACAAGTAAACATAAAAATAGCAATACACCTTCTGGTGGACATCAAGCTGAACCTGAGTCAGCAGTGCCCTGGCAGCCAGGAGGGCCAGCCATGTCCTGGGGGCATCAGGCAAAACATTGCCAGCTGGGTGAGGGAGAGGATCGTCCCGCTCTGCTCTGGGGTGGCCTCACCTTGAATGATGGGTGCAGTTTTGGGTGCCACGATATAGGAACGACGTTAAGCCATTACAGAGAGCAATGAGGATGGTGAAGGACCTCATGGGGAAGCCATATAAGGAGCATATGAGGTCACTTGGTCTGTTCAACCTGGAGAAGAGGAGACTGGGGAGAGACCTCGTTGTAGTTACAACTTCCGTGTGAGGGGAAGAGGAGGGGCAGGCACTGATCTCTTCTCTGTGGTGACCAGTGACAGGACCTAAGGGAATGGCCTGAAATTGTGTCAGGGGAGGCTTATGTTGGGTATTAGATAATTGTTCTTTCCCCAGAGGGTGGTTGGGCACTGAAACAGGCTCCCCAAGGAAGCGATCACAGCACCAAGACTGACAGAGTTCAAGAAGAATTTGGATGACAATCTCAGACACGTGATGTGACTCTTGCAGATGATCTTGTGTGGGGCTAAGAATTTGACTCATTGGTCCTTGTGGTTCTACTGAAAATATTCTGTGATTCTCTGAGAATTAAATGAAAAACACTGAAATATAAAATGAAAAAATAATCTGGCAGCTACATATCTTACTTTTCCATTTAGTCTTTGTGATCACAAATAAACATTAAATGAAAGTGGAATGGACACATGACTCATTGCATTCTATTTTGGTTTTCTAGGACAGCAGCTGAATGTTGTCTTGCAAGGAAGTTTAGCTCCTATCAGTGTTGCCTTATTCAGGAAGACAAAGTGCTGAACAATCCCAGAATTGTTCATTTACATTTTGAAATTAAATGTTCACTGCTGTATTTGATCTTTACATTGTCCACAATGAATTAAGCAGTGGGATTGTTTTGGAACGAAGTTAGTGCATTTGGACACGAATCAGAAAAGCTATAATAATGAACATGTAGGAAAAGCATAATCATATTTACACAGAAAACTTGATTTAAAAGAAAATATATCTAAATGCAGTAAAAATACAGAACATATGAGCAGAGCATGATGGTGTGGAAAGGATAATATTTGCATAGTACATCAATATCTGAGGCAGATTTATAAACATTTTCACTTTTTCAGTACAGAAAAAAAATTGATATTGGCAATATTTTGTAAACTGTAATGCTTTAATATTTTTCTGTTTTTCTTTTCTTCAGATTTATAATTTTCTCATTTGAATTAAAAAAAAATCTAGCTTACATTTCAAAGAAAAAAATTGATGAAACATGAAGCAAATCATAAAATTATTCTTATTTCGACTTAAACATAAGTGAAATAAGAAATGTCTTTTCAATTTCTGAAACTCTGCTTGATTCTTCTTTTGATTTTTTTTTCTGCTTAGTTAAAGGAGAATAACTCTCCTTTTGTTTGGAACACAGATTTCACTTTCAGTGTGTAGCAGTGAAACAAAAATAGATGGGAACATTCTAGCTAGTTGTGCATGGAAAGAAGAGTGAAATGTTACATCACACAAGGCAGTAGCTAATACCATGGGATTTTATCCATTTTGTTTGTTTGTTTTAGTTCCATCCAATAAAAATGTTTAGTGTATAAAAATTTGATTATAGAATGCAATATACAAGTCTGATAGTCTTTATAAGAGTTAGTTCTAAGTACTAAAAAAATTTGAAAGGCATCATTATTTTTCACTGGAGACCAGACATAAACAGGCTCATATGTTTATATACTATTGCACAAGCAGTAACAACACCAGCTTCAAATCTACTGAGAATTAGGAAAGCTTTTATTCAGTTGAAAGTTACATACAAATTTAATATACTTATAATACTAGTTTTTAAGTTTCTTTCCTTGAGCTTTTCTATTAGAAGATATTAAGGTATTTAGTGAAATTCACTAAACTCCATGACACACCTGATATATATATTACATGCAATATCTTCTCTTTTTTAGAAGCATATATACTTGAGTGTAAAGAAATAGTAAGTGCACAGATATGATATAAGCAAGTGTAATGTAGGGTTATCTGAAGAGACACCTATATAAACTAGTTAGGATGACAAAATCAGACACTGCCTATAAGATGACTCTATTTTGGCAGGGTGGCTTCTGACGTTTTGTTTTGTTCTGATTAAAAGTTAAATTTTGATGCCTGTCCAGATGCTGCCGTTACTCTATTGGAATCTGTAGCTTAGAGGTTTCTAGAGAAATTTTTTGTCTTTGTTTAAATAGGTTAAAGATATCCATCCTACATATGAGAAATCTGGATGTTTAATTCCAGTCTCCGACAATTCATACTGCAAAAATGTAAAATTCTTAGGTTTATTGGAAAAATGCTGATGAAACTTTATCTGGTACTAAAAAGAAGGATTCTGTAATCAGAATTAGGTTAATTACCCTTTTTTCTTCCTTATTATGATTGATTTCATTAAGACAATAAAGTGAGGCTAGCAACATATATGTAGCTGATCTTCACTACTTTAATTTAATTAGTTCTTATTCTCTTACTAGGTCATTTGGATATGTTTAAATTTTGAAAGTGATTCAGAGCTGCCTTAATTATTACAGTATGCAGCTTAAGGCACTCTCTATAGAATCTCAGCAGTGAACACCTACAAGTTCCCCCCTGTGCCCCTTTTCTATGCCTCTGTATTCAATTTCCAGCTTTCTAACAACCATGCAGTCTCAGCAGACCCACTAAGCAGCTTAATCATTGCTCTCCTATGACAAGCACATATCTCAAACTTGTCATTTGGCTGATTTATATGAAACATACACCTTTTTTTTTTTGGTCTGTTTTTCACTGTCTTGATATACAAATTTGACAATATCTTTCTGATAAACTCTGCCTTATTTTTTTTCATTATGGAAGTGATTCCATGTGCTTTAGCAGCACCCTTCTGCAGACAAACTTTTAGTAGAAGCAATGGATCAAAAGACCTAGTGAGCACATTGCCAAGCATATCTCTTTTGACTGAGAAATTCTGTCCAGTTCTTGCTAGCACCATACACAGTGCAGTTCTGCATCACAGCAGTCAACATGTAGCAATCTTCCTACTCTAGCTGGGTTTTGTTATCTGCTTGTTGCAAATTAAAGACATCCACTGTCTTTAATCCATCCACAAAATAGCTGCCTTTTCTCTGGAGTTAAAGATGTTGAATGTTTGCAAGTGTACCTCTTCTATGCAGATGTTGTCTATTAATGGAGGAAGAAAAGACATTTCTGTTATTTGGTGTGGTACAGGACTAAGATATGCTAGTACTTTCACTGAAATAAAAGAAAAAAGAGGATTAAAAAACTTCAAAATAGAAGATTTCAGGGAAAAATTGTCTCAAGTATTTAATGAGAACAAAAGAGGGGTAGAAAAATACAGTAATCTTACATTCTTCTTAAACTCTTCTCTCCTATGTATATCAGGACAGGGCAGCTAAAATACATTAAGTGACAAAACAGCCTAGTTATGAATCTAGACTTGAAAATTAGGAAGCCTGTGAATCCACAGGTTGTGCTAAGTATGTGTAGAAGAGCTGTCCTGGAATCATGCATTCCACAGTGTTACTCTTCCAATGTCCCACCTGATGAAATGTCATGCAACCATGCAGCTTCCCATGGCTATATTTCAGAAAAGGTCGTAAAACTGGCAGTACTTTTTGCCAGAAAAAAAAATAGATTTGATAACATGGGTTTGGGTGGTTTTTTGTTGGTTTTGGGTTTCTTTTCTGCAGTTAAAAAAAAAAAAAAATCTATTATGTTTTTTTTTTCCTGCAACTTCCCAATCAAATCTAACCACAAACAGAGTTCAAAATCTGTCTTCCATTAATATCAAAGCATTGAGATGTAACTTTCTTTTACTTCTGTGGTATAATTTTGAGATATAAATGATCTCTGACTTTCACAAGGACCTAAGAATTATCATGGACCTATCTCATACCTTCACATGTATCCAGCAGGGCCCAAGACCTCATCCTTCAGCAGAACACCACAAATGAGAGCTGCTAGTTATGACTACATCTAACCATACTCTACAACGTTCTTTAAGGTTAAATCTGATAACCGAATATCATTAATATCTGTACAAGCGTCCAATCCAATAATAGTCATGACTTTTGTAGTTTCCTGTGAAGATGTAGAAAAGAATACTCTCATTCTGAGTGAAGAATGCTACTTTTACAGGCTTTGAATTTTTCTCCCTGTTGTATTACGAACTAGTGAATTCAGTAGCACCTAAAACATCTCTAAACTGTATATTTCTACCTTCATTACATAAATTTTCAATGCACACTTTTCTAGAAATAAGTGGATATATCAATTAAAATTTTGACAGTATCAGTTATTAAAGGATATGTTACAAATTGGTTATTCTTTTTTTCTCAGTACTTACAGTAACCTTGGGATTTACTTGTAATTATAGCTAAAGACACTAGAGAATGCTGAAGGTTGCATATCTTCTTTTGTTTTGTAAACAGTCTTTCATTTTGAAAGTGATTATGCTTTTTCTTGAAAACCCTGTGCTGGTACATATTATGTCTCAAGAAAACATCATTTTTAGTTTGAACAGCTTGGTATAAGACGACAGGAAATTAAATCCATATGATACTACAAAGCTAGAAAGCCATCATTTGGAGAATAAAACCCAAATCAAGTGGACTAATTCAAGTTTTATGCTTTTAGCTACGATGCAGAGCTGAGCCAAAATGCTATCAGGTCCCATGCTGGTGTGTGAATTTTTAGTATCATTCATTGTCATGCAAGTTTAGAACCACTTTGAAGAGATATTCTTTAGTGATAAACCCTCTGGTAGTTACTGTAATAAATAAAGAGTTTACATACTGAACATTAAAATAAATACAGTTAATAAATATATTAAAAATAGATATATTTTAAGATATAAAAGGTGTTATTAAGATGTAAAGAGGAGAAACAATTAAACTAGAAGTTTAGGATATAAAAGGATATAAAACTGCATTGGGAGCATAAGGCCCAGAGTCAATATTAACCAAACGTTTTAAGGAGTGATTTTAATTTATTTTAAGGCATTTCCAATTAAAGTTTTGCTGGAAAGAAAATCCTTGGCATTAATTAGTTCTTCTAAAAGAAAGATAATCTCCAATAATTAAAGGGTTAGAATTAATGTTTTTTAAAGACAGAACATCCACCTTGTTCACATTAAATTACTCTTCTGAACAATTTTTAAAAGGAAGTAAATTGTTTAATAGGAACATGTTTGCTGAAAATCATCAGATGAAGGAATTTTCAAATTTAGCTGTCTTTGCAATGATTTGAAATATATCAGATTGTCTTTAATGTTATCCACCATAACATACAATGCAATCAGGCTGTATTTATACCCAGGACTATTGAGAAATTGCTGTGCTGTTGTGTTGGCATTTAGAAATGTCAGTTTTCAAACATTTCTATAATGTCAGAATATAGAATTTCATATAGGAAGTGCAATCTCTGTTTTGGACTAATACCACAGGAAGTTAATGAAGTTTTCCAGTAAGCCCTTCCTTCCTCAATTTCCAGGTGCCACCTTGCAACTTGTCTCTGTGTGTGATGCATGAAATGAAACTTGTGGAAAACTGTGAGTTGCATGCTTTAAATTTTTTTTATCTTATATAGTTTCACTGTTGCACTTCAGTCTTCTAGTTCCCTTTCTGAAGTTACCACTTATATCAACTTCTAAGCTAGATAAAATATAAAATATAAAAGTTTGAAAATACTACTGTTACAAACGTGTGGTCTTTGGTAAAAAATAAGAATTTTAATAAATCCTCTTGAGCAGTAAAATGCCAGAACATGCCTTAAAATTAATTAGGAAGATGATTAGCAACCTAATTGCTAGACAGAGGTTTTGCATTTTCTCTCCAGATTTTCACAAATCAGCAACATTGCTAACAGAGAGCAAAGAAACACATGCAATAGCAAATTGAGCTTTCTCAAAAGCCTGTAAGGAAGAACATTAGCATGATGATCAGGTACCCCTCTCAGCCAGGAAATGGAAGTTCCTTGTAGGAAAAAAATTTATTCTTTTTAAATTCTAAAATGGTGGATCATTAGGTATGATAAATTTGATAGCACACTAGTCCTAGAAAGAAGACAAGAGTCAAACATTTGAAATTTAGGATGGAGGGTATGACCACTGTATTCTGAAAAGGAATAGAGAATTGTGGTAATTTCTTTGTTTTTGTTATTGTTGTTTGTTTGTTTGTTGGTTTCCTGGGTGGGTTTATTTTCTCTTTTTTTTTTTTTTTTCCTCTTCTTTTTCCTAAACTTCAAATTCTAGCTGCAAAATATTTATATTAATCTAATCACTGTGTGATAATGGCCACAGATTCTTTTTAAAGCCAAATAAATGCTTAAGTAAACCTTGGATTGGACCCCATGTTATGTTTCCTATTATATTTATTAGATTTGGATGAGGTGTTGATAATGAATAGGTCAGCAAGTAAACTTAGCCCATCACTCTATTTGCATCTTACTTCAGAAGGCATCCCATTGATTTAAGTTTCTCATGGGACTATAGTATTCCAGTCTGAATGTGCATCAATTAGGAGGATAAAATCCTGATTCCCAGAACCCTCCTTACATATGTTATATATTCATTACATAATTTTTCTTGTTTCTTCTTTCAATCACAGCATATTACCTAACCTCACAGGCAAACTCTATATAGTCCCACTGGAATGTGCTTAAGTATCTTGGGTGAACTAGACTCCTTTTCTTTGCCTTCTGAAAATTAAAATAGCAAAATATGCTTGAAAACTTAATTCAAGCCTCAGATAACAACTATCTGTATTTAAAACATGGCTTGTTTCTTCATCTTTCTTTTTGATTTCTGCATCCTCTCCTGGCAGACATTAATCTTCCACTCTTCAGTACAGAATACAGAAGGAAGGAAGGAAGGGGCACCAATTAAGCCTCTGTTATCTCTGTAAAGGCAGGCAATTTCTTCACTAATTAAATTAAAGATTGTGGAGGCCAGCCATTTCACTACAATCTAAATTTGTTTCTGTAATTAATAAAACATGTCTCTGATGCTGACCAGTTAAAATCATAAACTTAACTAATGTTTTACCTTAAGGAATGATCATTGTTTATAACACATTAAAAAATGTATTTTCAGCAGAGTATATTCAGTAATACCAGCAGCTGTGGTTTTGGGGATTTGTTTATATGTAAGACAATATTGTCTTAAAAAGAAATAAGATTACACTAGATGGTAGTATAAAACCTCATAAATGGACAACTTTCTTACAGAGAGAATTGGTGAATGTAATTTGTAAAGTGGATAAATAATTTAGCATAAAAAAGTGAATTTATGCTTTGTCACAAACTTTATTTTGTGTTTGGATGCTGACATGTATGAGAAACCTGAGGCTAGTTTTCTTTTATATCACAGCCATATAAGAATGAAAACAGAAATATTCCTTTTTTATTACTGTTCCACTTTTCCTTTGCATTTTGTTATAAAGCTGGAATAATGACTGAGCATGTTAACTAGAATCCCAATCCTCCTACACATTTTTAGTTACCCGTATGGAGGTGTCAGATACAATCTGAAAAATGGTATTAGTATCAACACTCACAGTTATTACTCTTGTGGTAACCAATTCACAGATGAGACAGTACACTTCACTGTACTGGTGTGTTATTGTCACAGGAGGTGCAGAAAACAGTATGTTTATACAGCTTCTAAACTGACACTTTTAACTGTGGGATAGCATCACCAGCCATGTTAAAGGAATAAAATAGTCTCCTATCCACTTAGCTATCCTACTTTCCTATCATTTTGCCATTTTTAAAAATTTTTTTTCTTGAGATCTAAAGAATCTGCCATCAAACCCGTAGAGAAACATGACTCAATCTTTGTCAGAAACTGTCATTTACAAAGTATCTCTTTTTGCTTTTCATTTCTGTTGACTACACATTAACAACATTCCTAATTTTATTGTGTCAGCTTGATGATTTAGGTTTAACACTTAGTAAGAAACATTATAACTTATTTTTATGAAAACATTATAATGTAGATTACATGTTGCACATTTAATTCAGTGGACACCAGACTGAACTTGAAGTGATAGATTTTTACCCACTATTATTTTAGAAATACCAATTAATTTTATATTTTATATTTATTTTATATTTTATATTTTATTAATTGA
>VXAU01000103.1:365009-387199 GCA_013399695.1 Formicarius rufipectus | reverse complement strand
TGTCACTGGTGCCAGAGGTGTCATAGACGGTCGGCCAGGTCCAGAACACCCACTGTATGTGCTCCTCTACAGGACTCCCAAACTTACGTTCAACATTTTAGTCCTCTTCTCTATTTGCCTTATATTTGCCTTCTTCATTCCAACAGCGCTGGCTTCCTGCACGTTGGCACCATCCTCGCCTTCTTTCCCTCCATTTCCACCATCAGTGACTTCATTTGTGTCAACGTCGCCACTTTATTCTTAATTTCCACCATCGTTTTCTTCCTCCACATCTGCGTCATCACTTTCTACTTCTCCTTTTGCAACAACATTGTCTTCTTCTTCCTCCTCCTCTAAGTTGCAGCCGAGTCATCCACCGATGGAGATACTCCCCACACTTCTGTGTGACCTCATCTAACTCATCCCCAACCACCTGTGGGTACGGGATGAGGCTTTGCACAAGCCAAAGGACATTGGTTGCAAAGACACTGCCCAGGAGTGATGAGCAGCTGCAGGGGGTGATTTCCCAGTGGGCAGCTCCCACCACCAACAGAGCACACTCTTCTCTGTGTCCAGCACGTTCAGTTCTGCGGTGCCAAGGAGTTGAGGAGCACCTGGACAAGCAGAATCTTTCTTGTGTCCCCAGTGAACACACAACCACAACAGTGGTGCCTCTTGCTTGTTCCCTGCCCAGCTAGAGCTGCCATGAAGTTTCACTGCCCATGGGAAATGCCCAGCATGGCCTCAGAGTGTGAAGGGTGAAAAACACCTGTGTAGCCACCTTGGTTTGCAGTGGCTGCTGCACTGGGGAGACCACTGAGGGAGGACACTGCTCTTCTTATCAGAGGGATGGTGGGCAGGGATTTCCCTTTCCTTGCTGAGTCCCCTCATCCACCACTCTTTTTGCCTGCAGTATGAGGTCAGATGAATGCCATTTACTCCCAACAGACCCTGGTGCTTCAAGGTAGAGCCATGGTCACAGAAGACTAAACCTGGAGGACGCCCTACACAGCCAAACCTTTGAGGACCCCCTACACAGCCAAAACCTTGAGGAACCTCTACACAGCCAAAACCTCGAGGACCCCTACACAGCCAAAACCTTGAGGACCCTCCAGACAGCCAGAAACTTGAGCACCCCCTCCACAGTCAAAACTTCGAGGACGCCCTACACAGCCAAAAACTTGAGCACCCCCTCCAAAGCCCCAGGCATTCACCTCTTCAATTTGTTTCCTCCTCCCCAAACCTCTGAGCCTTTTGACTGGGAGGCTAGAGGAGAACTTAACCTGTGCTCCTGGTCCTTTTCACATCTCTCCTTGGGCCCTTCAGTCTCTGTTGATGGTTCCAAGTTGCCTCAACACAGCATCCTCAGACCCTGCACTGGACAGTAGCAGTGGATGAAAACCTCTTGGATTCAGCAAGCTCTGGATCCTCTCAGTGACATAATGCATGTGAACTCTCCTGCTGGGCAGCAAACTCCCCTGGAGAAATTGTCTAAATGCCAAAGAGGTGCTGAGACACCTCTGAAGAAGGAATTTCCAGCACCTGAGGTGCTTCCCTGGTGGCACTGGTTCTGACAGGGGCAGTGAGTGTGTGTGTGGCTTCACTTTTCCTGGACCCTCCCGTCTGTTCCTCTCATCCTCTGAATTCTCCAATCCCAGACCACCACATCTGGTTGTGCAGAACCAGGCTTGTGAAGTGGCCTCACTGATGTTGCCTCCATCAGCAGTGCTTGCCAGTAAATCAGCCACTTCAGCTGACTGTGGAGAAGTTGGGAATGACCCTGATTAGCTGCACATGTACTCATGCAATCCAGAACAGGGTGGTGAGCACTGGGGTAGGATGTGACTTCCTCTGCAGCAGTCCAAAACCCACAGCAGACCTGCAGACAAAGGGAGCCTATCCTTGTACACGAGGCCATTTCTTCGAACTGGCCAAATTCTCTTCCACAGGCTGAAGGTATGAAGACTCCTGTGAAGACCAGCTGAGAAAGCTGAGATGTTCAGATGGAGAAGAGAAGGTTGTGTGGACACCTTATAGCAGCCTTCCAGTATCTGAAGGGCCTGCAAGGGAAGCTGGAGAGGAACTGGAGTGACAGGACAAGGGGGAGTGGCTTCAAATTGGAAAGAGAGCAGGCATAGATTAGATGCTAGGAAGCAGTTCTTCCCTGTGAGGGTGGGCAGGCCCTGGCACAGGTTGCCCAGAGAAGCTGTGGCTGCCCCTGGATCCCTGGAAGTGTCCAAGGCCAGGCTGGATGGGGCTTTGAGTAACCTGGGCTACTGGAAGGTGTCCCTGCCAATGGCAGGTGGTTGGAACGCAATGGTTTTTAAGGTTCCTTCCAACCTGAACCAGTCCAGGATTCTATGATTTCCCCAAGACCAACTTTGGTCCCCGCAAAAGACCTCCCATCTCCTCTCTTCCCCCAACTTGTAGAGAGCACATTCTGATGATGCTGGTGGTGTCGGACAGGTTGGTGGATGCTTTTCCTGCCATCCCATGGGCCTGAGTCCCCTCTGAAGTCTTTGGCCCCAGATCAGTGCCTTCAAATGACAGTTGTCTCCCCTCCTCCCTTTGCCATTCGGCCCTTGAGTAGACACAACACTTCTTCTCGTTTGCCACGGAACAGCCCAGGTCCCAGTTCCCATATTGTGGAGCCCTCTGCCATAAATCAGCCTGATAGGTTTATTCTCTACGTAATGGGAAATTATGACAAATGCAGCTGTATAATCTAGTTAGTAACTCCCCATAATGACTGCTTTCTGGGGTGATTTATGGGTTTTGTCATATGTGAGCTTTCAGAACATTAGAGATTACATTTTTCACACTTTTTTTTTTTTTTTTTGTTGGAATCTCAGTTTAGTAGGCTTCACTGCAGCATTAATCACTTGCAGCACAACCCTGGACTTCACAAATGTATCAGATCAGCATGAAAAAGGCAGAGAAAACAAGAACTGTTGTGAATTAATGAGCCGGGTAACACATGTCTCACAACCAGTGATGAAACAACCTGTGTTCTTCTTCAAGCTGCAACAGAAAGCCCCAAAGTCTGCTTGGTTTTGTTTTTCCTTTTTTTTTTTTTCTTTTTTTTTTCCACACAACACGGGCAACAGCAAAGAACTGAAACAACACAGCCAGGCTTGAAACCTGAAAGATCTGTGAGGCTGAGTCTATTCTAGCTAATGGTAAAATGATGTGTGAATCTGTCCTAAATGTTCAAATAAAGAAGATTGATTCACAGTTATAATATGGCTTATAAGCAAAACATTGGGATTCTATAGGAGCAATGCATGTGTTGTGAAACAACCAATAAATCAGGGAGACAGTTCCAAGGTCTACTGTGAAGGTCTGGGAAACATTCAGAGTTGCCATCTATGGAGTTTGATGCAGGATAAACTGGAACAAAAGGCCACCATTACCCAAATCGCTTTGGTTTAAACTGTTGTTCTGTTGATTTTTTTTCTCAGATAATGCTTTGTAATTCTCCAGAAAATATGTTGAAAAGGTCACCCTGATCCATGAGACACGAGCAGGGGGGCTGGGGTTGATGTAACATGTTCCCTGCACTGGGAGGGTGAACAGAGGAAAGGTCTGTTTTGGGGTAAATCAGGAAGGTTCAGGGTCAGACCTGCCTCAGACCTTGACTGGACAAAGCCTTAGAATCACAAAATATCCTGAGTTGGAAAGAGCCCACAAAGATGACCAAGTCCACCTCCAGACCCTGCACAGGACACCCCAACAATCCCCCCGTGTGTCCTGGCATGTCCTGGTGGGCAGCAGCACACAGCTGACTATGCTTTTGGGTGGGTGGGTAAGGTGATCCACAGTGGGTGAGGAGTATCCCTGTTCCCTGAGACACAGGTAACTGGTCACCAAGGAGGTGACCTGGGCTTGGTGAACTGGTGTCTCCTTTCTTCTGCTGCTTTCTGCTAAGGATAACAGCCTGGTATGAAGCTCTTGTTGCTCAGGTGATAAATGACTGGTGAGATTCTGTGCTGCGTGTCCCTGTTTCTTTTCTGCACTACTTTTACGCTCAGCACCAGGAAGGACTGGGCCAGAATTGGAGGGATTTGGGATCACAGCACTGGAGCTGGGATGGGCAGCCGGGCAGAGCAGCTGGAGATATCACAGACCCTCTGCCAAAGCACAGTCCTGCTCTGTTAGGGCAAGATGGGGATACTGAGCCCAGCAGTGAATAATGATGGGATGTCACAGAGCTCAGGGCACTTCAGAGGAGAGGTCCTGCTCTGGGTTGAGCTTTTTGGATACTCAGGGAGTGGATCAGGCACAAACCTTTGGGTGTTTTCAGCCACTGCTGCTTTTTTAACCCCTCTATTGGCCTGTGCAGGGACAGTTGTCTGTGGAAACATAGACATGAAGGACCATGGATGGGCACAAAATGTGGCCTCCTGTAGAAACAGTTGGACTGATGCTCTTGATTCCAACCATGAACCTTTGCTCACATTAGCAGCAGATTCCATGCTTCATTAGAACAGTTATTGTTTTATTATTATTATTATTACTATTTTGAAGAACACAAAGGACCTTTCTTATTTTATTTGCATTTTTAGTTCATCTTTTTGGGGTAGTGCAAGACACACCCATTGCAGGAGAAGCATGAAACATTAGATATTGTCAGAGTGGGGCTTCTGCAACGAGATGTAAATGTTGAATCTCCTTTTGGAGGTTTGGAGGTGTGGGAGTCACAGGCTCAGGTCCTTCAGTGGCCAGTAGCAGGTGGGACACAGGCACTGCACAGACACAGAAGCAAACAGAGTCCATGGCCATACCTTCCCCAACTGGTAAAAGCAACTCTGCTTGTTCATGTTGTCTTGATTTTAAATACACAGAAAGGAGACAAAAACATGCACCTGTGTTTTCACCTTCAGCTTGATACAGGCTGGGAAAGACTTTCCATGGATTTGTTGCATCCATTCCAGACTTCAGGCACTGATGTTGCTCCAGAGCAGGAGGCATTGCCAGCTCTGATATAATTTGATGCAGAAGTGTTTGATTTTGAGGTGCCTGCAGAGGAGCTGGGCAGAGACAGCCAAGGGCTGCAGGCAGGGCTGGGAGAACCACTTGTGTCCTGCTGGGAAGATGTGGTGGCAAGTAAAGAAACAAGTTCAGCTTTTGGCAACTCTTTGGTCATCCGGATTGAAGTGGTTAATGTGGAGACTTCAACAGTGCCATTCTCTGCAGGTCTTGGATGATGCCAGCAGTGTCTCCATGGAAATCCAGGGAGGAAGAGAAGCATCCCAGTGACTACAGAATTGCAGGTAATTACTTCATTATCACCTTGAGTTCAGGTGATGCTGCCCCTCTGCACAGGACTCAGCACAGCCAGAGGCAGGGGCTGGACAAAGCCCTGCATCAGCTGTACCAGGCCAAAAGTACACCCAAACCTCAGGCTCAGCCTAAGCGATGCAGGAGGGATTTTAGCCTTGATCAGCACAAGCACCTGATGACCAGTGAAGTGTTCTAGGAGAGGCTCTATGCTTTTCATCCTATGGGAGGAGGATGCAGGGCATGGACACAGTAGAAAATGCCCCCAAACCACCTTGCAGGATCAAACCTTTAGGTCTAAGCAGTGTGGCAAGGGACAAATCCAGCTCAGAGCTATAAAACCTACGCCTCTTGGTCTTCAGAAGGGTAAGGATGGAGAGCAAGAGAACGTCCCAGCGTGCTGCCCTGGTGGCTGCTGGTGCAGATGCACATCCCCAGCCCCTCCTCACTGGAAGGAGCCCACCGGTTTTGCAGGACCCTGGCACAGGCAGCTGCCTGCTTTTCCTGTGCCTCGAGCCAGCCCAGCTGGATGGTCTCAGCCCTGCCATGGTCCAGAGGAGAGAAAACCAGAGACATTCCTGCCGTGTGGGGGAGCAGAGCCACCACACAGCACATCATGTCCCACTGGCAGATACTGGCTGCAGCAGAGAGGCTGGAAACCAAAAACAGCCCCTTCCCTACACACGAAATAAAGAGATGGGAAGCTGTATGTGCACCCAAATCTCCTTGCACTCTGCTAGGCTCCAGAAGAGAAGCTCAGCATTGGGAAGGGGATGGTCCTGCCCGCCCTCTGGAATGGGGTGGATGTGGCATGGTTGGTGCACGGATGCCAGCCTGGCCTGACCCTGCATCTCTCAGCTCTTGGACTGCAGTACCATGTGCATCTCCTATATTCCACCATCTCTGGGGTCTGTCCCCATCATCTCAGGCAGTTTCTCCTCCTGGCAGGTGTTGTTAGTAAGTCCCATGTGATGTTTTACCTCTGGTTTTGGCTTCCCACTGGCAGAGGGCAGGGTTAGATTAGATTTTGGGAAGAAATTCTTCCTTGGGAGGGTGGTGAGGCTTGGAGCAACCTGGGATAGTGGAAGGTGTTCCTGTCCATTGCAGGGGGTTAGAACAAGAAATTCTCTAAGGTTCCTTCCAATCAAAACCATTCTGTGATTTTTATTTTAAGATTTTATTATATTCTATGCTACACAGAGCAAAATGTCCCCATTAGGCTTGCTGGCATCTTCCTTTTGCTCTTCTGAAAGTCTGTTTCTCCCCTGCTCCTTCCCTTCACCTTTCTTGAAGGAAAACTCTTTTATTTCATGCTAGAAAAAAAAAAAAATTAGACCACTCCTTATCCCCAGCCCTGAGCACTGGGGAGTGAAACATAGGTGGTGGACTAATGCCTTTAAAATGGCTCTCTTCCCATGGCTCCATGTCTCTGTCTGCTCCCAGGGTGCTGGTTCTCCTCCTGGGGAGCAGTGGCCAGAGAGTGGAAAACTGGAGGGGGAGAACTGTTGAGAAGGCTCCGCGTGGAGCTCGAGCCGACGGCTCCGCTCTGAGGTCAAAGAAGTGCCGCTTGTGGCAGCAGAAAGAGCCCAGATGTTTTTCAATTTACACAGGCAAGCTCTCCAAAAGCAGGTTAGCACTGTCATGCTGCACGTTTGGGGAAGGACCCCCCCTCTTGCCAGAGTCCCTGGCATAAAAGACACGCTGTGAAACGGGAGGTCGGAGCGCTGAAGTGATTTAGGAGCCTTTGCTCCGACTCAAGGATTTTGAAGGGGTCTTCGTGTTTGTTGTGTTTCTGGGTTCTGATATCAATGAGAGAATTAAATCATTATATTGAAACATCAAAACACTAATGCTTTGTTTTCGTTGGCATGAACCAAAATGATCTAACTCCAAAGCCATGAAATATCAGCCTTTTTTTTTTTTTTTTTCTGACAATGAATAGTAAGATTTCTGGCTGCATGTGATAGTAAATTTAATAATGTCAGTGATTTGAAAGGTTTGAGTCCGAAACGTGAAGAAATGTGTTTTGCCCCCTCCACCCTCTGCCTTTTTCTTCCCTCCCCCCTCCACTACTGTCAGGAAGTTTTGTGGTAAATAAGCCAAAATGTGTAGATTAAACCCCATCGGTCTCGTGTACCAGGTGAGTGCCAAACTGTGCATGCCCAGTGCAAAGCTCCATCTCCCAGGTGGTCTGAATTTGCTTATAGCTGGGTCCTGTAAGCAGATTTAATATTTCATAAGCACTGCTCCATCTCATGCCTATATTATTGACACCACATGGAAGTCAGGAAATTGGTTCTTTCTGGGAACAGTTTGCAGAAATATGCAGCCTGTCAGCTCCTTTCTCATGGGGTGCATTAACAGAGGGGCTCGCAATTACAAGTAATGAACCTTCTCCAGATGTCTGCAGTGACTCAGCTCCAACTTTATCTTCGATGGACGAGATGGACTTGACAAGATGGATTATTTGTGGATATAAGATAATAGCTTTGCAAAACGTGGAATTCCCAATTATTGCAAGGCAGGCGAAGCATTCAGTAGGAGCAGGAACACCAAGGTTTATCCACTGGATAAACAACAACAACCCAAAAGGAAATAAGCTGGGCCATTTCCCCCCCTCTTGAAACTACCAGTGTTCCCATGCTGTTTTAATTCTTCCTCTTTACGATAGCGTTTATGTTACACACATTAAAGTTAAGTCATGTCTTTAATAAGATGGAAACTGGAAGTGAGATTTTGAAGGAAAAGGAGCTCGGAGTCCTAAATTTACTCTGCGCTTGGAGAGAACAGAAAAAACAACAGAAAGGCTGGGATATACCAAAGAAAGCAATTTTAATTGTCATCTTCCATGGAAAATTGAATCCAGTCGTTCCCCACTGCTGTGAGTGCCAGTGTACTGGGCTATATATGGCCGGGTGCTTATTTTAGCAGTTCAGCTGCACAGAAAAAGTGTAACCAAAGTGAAATTTCTTGGGTAAAGTTCTGCCTGCAAGTGATGCATGGGCTTCTCTGGGCTATAAATTTAAAAGCAGGTATTTCAAGGCCTGCGTCAAATAATTGAAACAAATCTTTTTTACTTTGGGTTTGATTAAGAGCGATAATTTCATGCTAATGCCCTCTGAAGGAATACTTGTCAGGCGTGGATAAAGAGATGCTGAATTATCTTTCTTTTAAATCACAGGTCTCCTGGCACCCGAGTGGTAAGACTGGGGTCTCCTTGGGGAAGTATTTGTATATCTTCTTGGGCTGAGTTGCAGGTTTGTTTGATGTGGATCTTCAAGATAAAATTACTGCGCTCCAGATGTTCCAGTTTAAATGTTTGTACATAGGGATTTCCTTGGTTGTTGAAGAGAGGAGACTCAAAACAGACTCGATCATTCATGCATCTATTTCTAGCACATGTTTTGCTATGTTTGAGGAGGTCAATGTCAAGAGGAGCTTTTAGAAACAGGCCTTTCTTTCTCAGAGCACAGTTTGTTGACCAGGTAATGTGCAGGGCAGGTTTCTGCAGTGCTAGCAGCAAATTGTTGATTTAAACTATCACACCTCTCCAACCAGCTCTGAAAAATCTTCCTTTCTCATTGGGAAGAGAAAAGAAAGGGGGAAATTCTGCTCCCTATCTGTTGCCTGCCAAGGCTGAGATGTGCTCTGCCTGCATCCCCACTGGGGGTTGTTGTGCCTTCTGCAGTGGCTTTTTCCAGGCATGGGAAAGGCTGAGCTCTGGGGATGCTGGACCCAGCCTGGCTCCAGCTGGTGTTGAGCCATGAAAACCCTGCTCCCCTCCCTGCTGCAATCAGGCTCTTTGCCCTCCCCTGGCTCTCCTTGGCTTTGGGACATTAAGAGTTTCTCTACAAGAAGCGCTCACTCAATAATCACACCTGCAGGATACAAATTCTGTTGTCACTTGTTAAGTTTAGTTCCAGCTTGGGAAGGAACAGAGACCTTCCCCATGTGCTTCTGTGCCAGGGAGCAGGCAGCAGAATTACTTCCCTACCGTGATTCTTCATGGGTGTCCTCAGCACTTTGGGACAAAAACGCGTCTCAAAGCAGCAGCAAACATGTGTGGAGGCAAATGACTTCAAAGGGTGGTTGATAATTATCGAAAGGAAGAGCCAGCCCTTTGTAAATAAGAAGAAAAAAGAGCCCACTGCGGGATGGGTCTATCCTGGCGCCAGTTTTGGTGGCACTGAAGGCAGCAGTGTGGGAGCAGGGCTGGGTGCCCTGTTTTGGGTGACTGTAGAAGTCAATCTAAAGGGTTATGCAGGGAGCAGGGGCTGGTTCAGCAGTTGTTACTCTCTCGTGGTCATTTGGGCTGCCCTTGCCATGCCCAGTGATGGTTTTGTGATCACGGAGTCACACAGGATGTGCTGAATTCTTCACTTCCATGTATCAAACAAACCCTGCTTTTGACCATAATTCACAAATCTGGGGAAGAACAGACAACCTTACTAAAAAGCCCGACAGAGAAGAGGCAGTGGCAGAGGGGTGAGGAACAAGGCGGTGGACAGGAGACCTGCCCTGAGGTTGGTGCCAACCCTCTGCGCCCCACCCTGTTTGAGGTGAAAGCAACCGCGCTCCTCCCCATCTTCCCAGGAGAGAGGGAAGGGAGCACCGCCTGGGAATGCAGAACACGCTCCCGCAGCATCACCCTCCCGTCTCCCTCCCTTTCCGTGCGCGCAGCCGAGCAGCTCCGAGCTGCAGGCAAGGTGTGCCTGCTGCGGGCAGCCACCTGCACCCAGGGCGTTCCCAGCTGGGCCATCTGGGGCTCAGGCTCCCTCTTTTCCGGGCACCTCATCCCTCTCCATCGCTGGTGGTGGTCTGGGATGAGCCTGCGGCTCCGCATCTGCCGGCGAGCGGGTCCGTCCCCGTCGGCCCCGGGGTGTGAGCGGGCGGCACTGTCGGATGTTTCCCAAGGCGTTTGTAGTGAGAAAGGAATGTTCTTCCTGTCCCGCCCCATCCCCTTTCAAAGCCCTGCGTTTCCCAGCCAGCCATATGATTCCCTTCCCAATATAATCTTCCTTTCAGCTGTATTTTACTGTTTTAGGGGGTTTTGCTAGTCTGTGGTAATATATAGTAATATATTCCCCTGCTATGCTTGGGGAAAACATTTCCCTGCAAAACCCTATGGAGGAGAGCTCATCTCTTTGGCCAAGTGAGGAGTTTGTCTGCAAAGTGCATGTGGACACCTCTGTGACCTTTTGGGACACAGCCTTTGGTACAGTGCCAAGAAACTGTGGCTTCCCCATCATTGCAAGTGTTCCAGGCCAGTCTGGATGGGACTTGGAGCAACCTAGGATAGTGGAAGGTGTCCCTGCCCACGGCAGGGAGTTGGAATGAGATGGATTTTAAGATCCCTCCCAACCCAAACCATTCTGGGATTCTGTGGTTCATCCCCACTCAGCCAGATGCATGTGGGCATCTGAGACTCGGGTTTTATTACCAACATTTCCCACTGGAGTGGCAAGAGATCTGCTGGTTTGATGGTCTTTTAAATGGTGCTGCAAACTAGGTACAGCAGCTTTCATCCAGAGGAGGAAGGAAAATTGAGAATATTTGGGTTTTCTATTATTGCTGCCAAGTTTTGCACCCTCATTCTTGCACCCATTTGTGAGGACAGCACAGAGGGCAAGGAGAGCAGTGACTGTCCTCTCCAAGGTGACCTGCTGTGCATCATGACAACCCTCCTTACAAGCCAGAGCCTGGAAAGCTGGTCTGGCCAAGGCTATGAGCTCCTGGAGTTCATGTCAGGGTTTGTTGCAATGCTGTAGATGTCAAGTCCTGGTTGGCCAGAGGATGGCTTGATAACCTAAAGGTTTGAGTAGAGTAATAAGCTGGCAAAGAAGAAATAAGAAGCACAAGAAGGGTTGGAGCTCAGAGATGCGGTTTTTCCAAAGCTGGGCAAGAAAAGCTCCTTGATGCTGCAGGATCTTAGACTTACCTGTGAATGGTAACAAGACATACTTTTGTTTGGTCCAATTCTGCCTTTTACTTTCAGATTGTGATGGTTTTTAAAGCAAAAATATGCAAGAAACTGAGCTGCACTTTTGCTATTCTGCACAAGCTGCCCCCAAACCCTCTGTACAACATCACTCTGCAGTTCTCAGTAGTTGGTTTTGGGCACAGAAACGTTTGATGTGTGCAGCTGCTGACAACAAGAGTGGGAAAGCCACAGCCTGGGCTCCAAAAACTTGAAAGCTCTGCTTTACTGTGGTGTCAGTGACCTTACACGTGTGTGAGGGAGGACATTTGAACCTCTTCACAGTGTCCTCTCCAACATGACTACAGATCCCCAAAGAGCAAGATCTTCCCCGAGAGGCTCCCAGGGGGTGAAATGCTCTCCCGCTGCCCCAAGGGCAGAGGTTGTGTTTGAACAGGAGGGTGAGGAGCAGACACTCAGCCATCCCAGCTGCATGAGAAGTAGCTTCACTGCAAACCTTCCTGATGGATTTTTAACACCTGCATGTGGCCATGGATGTTGCTGGATGTGTTTTTATGACCACCCCAAAGGGAGCGTGAGGGCTGCAAGCTCTCTGCCCGCTGGCAGGGAGACCAAGTGACTGGGTCATCTGGTGGATCTTCAGGGTGAGCTTAGAGAGCAAAGCCCTCGGGCACATGCACAAAAGTGATGCTGCCAGTGAAATCCTTGGGGTTTTATGAGTAGGGGAAGATATATCTGAAGATTGCCTCGTTCCCAACCCCTGAGCTGAGGGGAGTGCTTTGAAGAGAATGGGCTTTGCATTTTTGACACCTCTCGGAGCACATGTAAAGAACTGCCTGGGGAATATCCCCCTCCTGGCTCCATCCATACTGACTGCTCAGTTATCCTGGCTTTGCCCAAATCTTACCATGGTCATCAAGTGTGGATATCTGCAGCTTGTTGGTCCTGAAGAGGACAGTCCTCCACTCCAAAGCTGTATTTTCTTCTGTGAATGGAGTATTTGCTTCCCTTCTGAGGTGAAAACCAGCTTATGTGCAAACCAGGAAAAATTGGTTTGGGGATAAAATCAGACAGGGGTGGAAAAATGACAAAACAGGCACAGTTGGAGCAGCAGGACTCCCACTGCCCCATCCCAGAACACTTTGGCCTTGGATGCTGCTCATGGTATGGCCACAAGGACAAAGACCTCTGAGCCAACATAAAGTGTCATTTGAAGTCTGCAGTGACAACACGGAGGGAAATTAGTAGGGTCACTTAATGAACCCCATGTAGTTCCTGATGCCTGAAGGTTTGGGGTGTATTTTGTAGATCTTTAGAGGTTTAGAATTATAGACTTTCTTGCTGACGTATTAAGTGGTGTTAGGAGTCACTCAAGTGATTTTCTCACTTATTCTTAAGCTTTCTGAAGGTCATGGTGCTGTGCAGAGACACCTGCAAGATAACTTGAAGACAAAAGAAGAGTCTAGAACCCTTGGAGCTGCTCCAAGGGGGCAACACTTAGGACCCTGGGGGTGGGATACCAAGGGGAATGGGAATCATGGTGGGTTAGAGATATCTTATATGTTAATTATTGGAAGATTATAAAACCTGTAACATCACTGGGGGCATGGGCCTTGCTGTGGTGGGCACCCCTGTGGGAGCTCCCAAAAAAGGTATTTATCTATCTTTCTCCATTAATGTTTTTCTGAGTTTTCCTGTTTTCCAGGATTTTAGGCATCATTCCCATCGGGAAGCTGCACAAACAGCGCTATCGGGAGCTGCCTGAGGCACAGAATCATGGAATCCCATAATGGTTTGGGTTGGAAGGGACCTTAAAGACCACAGAGTTCCAACACTCTGCCATGAGCAGGAACACCTTCCACTGGACCCATCCAACCTGGCCTTGAACACTTCCAGGGATGGGGCAGCCACAACATCATGTGCACAGATATTAATGCATCTTGGTCTCCAGCCAACACCTAAATCCATTTTGTCTTCATTAATCTGATCATGAGATGTGCTGCTATGACCCAGGGGGAATCAAGGAGTTCTCAAACCCATGGCAGACACCACCCAGGACAATGGTCTCACCTCACTGCCAAAACTCCCTGCAGGACCATTTCAGATGCACATGTTGGCACAAGGTCCTTGCTGGAGGTTTTGCTGAGCTGATGTGCCACCTGCTGCCTTGGCAGAGAGGACTTTTCCACAGAGGAGCTCAGGCTGCAGAAAGTATGGGCTGTCCTGTTCATATTTGGCAGAAGGATGAAGCATTTTCTGCTAAAAATACTTGAGTGTTTTAACTTTTCTGATATTAGGAATGCAGATCAGATATTGACTGCTCTGAGCAAAGCCTGAAGAAGGACAGAACTGCCAGCTCATGGGATTTTATTGCAGTCTTTGTGGTATTTCTCATATCCCAGTTCTTGGAGTCAAGTGACTGAGAATTTCAGTGTTTAAAAGCTTTTCTTAAACAAGGTGTAAAACCTGAAATCGCCTTCAGGACTCAGAAAATATCGAGAACAGAAAATGAGTTTTTAAAATATATTGGGTTTGAGTGACTGTCACCGTTTCAGGGGTCTGGAATTGATTTTAAACATGGGAGGTTATGTTGAGAAGGTGCAATTTTAGTAGCATGGTAACATCCAGTCCTCTCAGGCTGCCTGTGGAGTTGGTGGGCAGAACTAAGTTCTTTTCTGCTGAAAAAGAGGGAAAGACACCCTTGATTTGCCCAGTTCTTGCCGATGGTTCTGTGAGGGCCACCACAGATGCAGGTCAGAAATACCTGTGCTGGTCAGAGGGGTGGGATAGGTGGCCATCCTGGCCTGACAGAGGTGACAGAATGGTCCCCCTGGCTGGCAGGACATTGATTTCAGATTTCAGAGTGCCCTGTACTGCAGGTGACTGCAGAGATATGTCCCAGGTATGACCAGCAGAGGTAAAAAATTGCCAAGTCATTTCACATCTGCAAGGAGTGCAAGTCTGAGAGGTGGGATGAGTCAGCGCTGGATCCATCTAAAAAAGAATCCTCAGGCACTACCAGGACAAACTTCTACACCCCATTGCTACACCTGCTGCAGTCAAACCTGGGCAGCCCATCCACATCAGTGCCAAGCCTTCCCTTCTTCTGAAGACATCTTCATTCCCTTTTCCTCCTTTCCCATCTTAAAAATGTAGCTGAGGAGCTGCAGCCAGTGCTGCTGTTGCCATCATTGCTCCTGAAATTTCCTTGGCAAGGCTGGTTTCTCTCTCCTTTCTGCTTCCTGCTGACTTGATGCTTCCAGCCCCTCTCCTGCCTCTGGAGGTCCTGGTGGGCCCCATTCTCCAAAATGTCAGCTGGTCTTTCAGCAAATCAAACATTTCTTCCTGTGAGGCCTCAGGTGGGACCTTGTAGCTGTTGCACCTTTCAGTGAGACCAAGAAGCTCAATTCCTGTCACTTCCACTTATTCCTGCCTCCCATAATTAGTTAATCTTGCACTGGTAGCCACCATCGATGCTGAGTTATGGATCTGCATGGACAGCTAATGCTGTGACATATTAAGCATCCCTACAGTTCCCAAGGGGTTCCCCAACTTTCCTGAGGATTTGGCTTTGGGTCTGTGCTGGTGCAGTTTGCAACAGATTCGACCCGGGATTGGTCAGGCACTGGAACAGGATCCACAGGGATCACAGACAAGGCTCAGGCACATGATGGGATTGTTGAAGTGTCCTGTGCAGGGCCAGGAGTTGGACTGGATGATCTTTGTGGGTCCCTTCCAACACAGAATGTTCTCTGGTTGGTTCGAGTCAGTCGTGGATATGGACAGGACACCTCAGGGTGGATCCCTTCCTCTGGTATTCTGTGGTTTCCTGGCTCTTTCCAAGAAAATTGCTCTGCACTAGTATTTTTTTATCAGTTGCAGCAACTTGCTTGGTTTTCTTCTAAAGCTCCCAGATGTCTTTGATCAGCCATGGCAAAACACTGAGGTGTTTTTATTTTCTCCTCAACTTTGCTTTTCTCTTGAGTACAGAGTGCAGCCACACTTGCTTAAGAGGTTTTCTTGGGACAACACCACCTTCCTTCCTATCTCATGGACAACATTCTGTTTGTCTGTCTGTCAGACTCAGGTGGTTTCTCCATTTGGATCCAGTGGGACTGGAACTTCCAGTTGGACTCTGGTACCAAAAATGGATCATAGCATCACTTTGAAGCACTTTGTTACTTAAAAAAAAGGACAAAAAACAATCCCAAGTAATTCATCATCTCTCCTGCACTTTTGCAGCTGCATTTTTCCCAGGTCCATCCCTCAGCCTGGATACAGCCCAGCTGTTTCTGCCCCTGCTCCACCTCCCAACGGCACTGGGAACAGCTCATGGCAGAATAAAATGATCCCTCTGAGAATTTGCTGGTTGGTTTGTTAACTGCTTGGCAGCCTTCACCCACCCAAAATGACACCGTAACTTGAAAGACCGCAAAGGAAAACAGAAGACAGAAAGAAAAACCTTTGCTGAATCTAATTAGTTGAATCTAATCAAGGGCTACAAACATAACCATGCCGGAGTTATAACTGCGTCATTATTTCTTGACTGTAGGGCAGAGTTAAAGAAAGAATATCCTGACTGAACACACCCAGGGCTGGCTTGGATTTCTTTCCCATTTCAGTTTAATTCTGATTTTCCTGACCCTGGCTCCTGGGGCTTGGGATGAGTCCAACATCTCCGTAATGGTGTTACTCCACCTGCAGCTTCCCCTTCAGCCTGGATCTCTGTTTGAGGTTGCATATTTGCTGAAATCTCAGCAGGATCATAGAATCCCAGGATGGTTGGCTTGGAAGGGGCTATAAAGACCACCGAGTTCTGATCCCCCCACCATGGTTACAATGCCACCCTCTACAGTAGGTTACTCACTGGATTAGGATGCTCAGGGCCCCAAGACCCCTCCAGGACCAGACCCGACCATGCAAGGACGTGCACCAAGACCCATCAGTGAGGTGACTGCAGCTCCAAAGACACAAGATTGAATTTGTGGGGCAGCCCCACACATCGGGTGAGGTTCACCAGAGGCCTTCAGTGCACTGTCCTCGCTTCATCCTTCTGCTCGTGCTGTGTCCTGCTGACCATGCACATCCCCATCCCTCACTAAATCCCACTCTGGGAGGGTGCTCTGGGTGAAACTGACAGCAGAAGGACCAGCAGAGCTAAGGCTAAGGTCTTAGGGTTGGTTTAAGCCTGTGTCTAGGTTTTAGGACTGCACAAATACACAGAGAACACACCAAGTGTTACCTGTAAGTGTAATTTCTGGATACATAGGAAAACCTTTTCCTTGATGAGGACAGTCAACCATCGGAACAGGTGACCCAAAAAGTCTGGGCAGTCTCCATCCTTGGAAGGTTCTGTGAATGACTGGATAAAGCTCTGAGCAACCTGAGCTGAGCTCAGAGGTCGGATGAGAGACCTCCTGATGCTCCTTCCAGCCTGGTATCCCATGATCCTATAACACTTCTTTTTATCAGATCATTGGTTGGGTTAAATGATCTTACAGATATTTTCCAACCTAAAAGATTATCCTATGATTTTCTAGATCAGGTGGTCACCTACAGCTGATGGCCCCTGTCACACCTTCAGCTCAGACCCTAAAAACAGGCAGAGCAAGTGCATGAACTTCACCTTGTCCCCTGGTCCCAGCTGGTAACTTGTCTGGGCATCTGGGCCTGGAGATCAGGGTCTTCACCCACTGGTGGCCATCCTGTCACTCCTCTTTCCATGTTCTGTTGCTCACAGCTGCCTAAGACAAGGACAAGTCTTCAAGGAAGAATGAACAGGATCCAAGGGGTCTTCACATCCTGGGGCTGAAGGTGACCCCTAAGATGTGTTGGCATGGTGTGGAAAATGAACCGGATGAGCCTGACCTCAAAAATCAAATCAGCATGGCATCCACAGCACCTCTCTGGCATCAGGGTGCAGCTGCACCAGGGAGGGAAACAAGGCCTGGGAGAATTCTTGCCTTCTTGGGTCAAAACCTTCTGGGTTTTGAAGCAATATCATAGAATCCCAGAACGGTTCGAATTGGAAGGGACTTTAAAGACCATTTTGTTCCACCACCCTGCCACGGACAGGGACATCTTCCACTGGACTGACTGCTCCAAGGGATGTGAGAACATGAATTAATGGCATTATGCTTAAAGAGCTATAGGTTGTCTTTCTTCCCTCAGCAGGAACATGGTCCTGGGGCACTCAGACCTCCAGGGATTGCCCCTACATTGCTGGAAGTGCCAAAACTCAGCATGAGCAGCTAAAAGAGCTGCAAAGCAAAGCCAAATAGCCTTCAATCAGTGAGGACCCTGCTGATAAGAAGAGACCCTGTCTGGGGCTCGGGGGCAGTGGAGGAGGACACGAGTCAAAGGCTGAAGAGGAGTCAGCAGTGCTCTGATTCTGAGAGCAGAACAGACCTCAGGCTTGCAGTGCTGTGCAGGAAGACATGCAACGTTATCCATCTGCTCCACACAGCTCCAGGAAGGCCTCGGCTGGATATTGAATCCAGCTTTTGGCACCACACTTGAGAAAAGATGCAGAGTCCTTGGAGAGGATCCAGAGGAGAAGAACAAAGAGGAGCAGAGCTCTAGAAAACACGACCTGAAAAATGTGGGGTTGTTTAGTCTAGAGAGGAGAAGACAGAGGGAAGACATGATAACAGCCTTCAAGTATTTTGGATTTCTCTGCTGGACAGGAGATAGGAAGCAGCCCTCCGTGTCTGCTGGGGCAAGCATATGAAGTGATTAGGATAAGGGCAAGGGTGACTGAGGTCAGACTTCGGGAAACATTTTCCAAGGGTGAGAACTGGCATTCCTTGTGTGGGAGGAGGTGGAAACTCCATCACCAGAGGCTTTCAAGAACGAGTTATTTAGCCATGTGTCTGGACAGATGAGGTGGAGGAGAAGACCTGCAGGGATTAGACCTCTTGAGGTCTCTCTGGCCAACCTTGCCCCCTGTGAATTCCCTTTGGGTTTGTCCATGTGGACTTTTAAAAGTGCCAGGAAGCCATCCTATCTGCTGGAAATCACAGCAGCTGCTTCTTCCACTTCTCAAGGAAGTGCCACCCCCAGCAGGTCTGAAGAAGGAGTGAGGACAGGACTTCCCAAAGCACCAATCCTTGGGCCACCTGCAGTTGACATCTCCACGCAGGAATGCTGTGGAGAACGTGGAGAAGCCGGACACTGCCACTGCAGGGCCGGGTGTTGGAGGAAAACAGTCGTGTCAGGGGCGGGAGGTACCGTGGGTGGTTTCGTTGTAGTTGTTGCTGTAATTTATGGCTGGTGAGCCCGGAGTCTGGGAGGAATGTTCCTTTTCATGCTCTTTTGTATAAATCCAAATAAATAAATTCAGGGAGAATCTCTCAGGCAACCAGGGACCAGCCAGCATATAGCTGTTAAGATTAATATCTCCCTCTTGGACCACGCCAGGAGACCAGAGAGGCAGCTGGCAGGGATCTCAAAGCACTCCATGGAGCGTGTTGGAAAGTCTGGCGAGTTATGTGGTGCTCCGGTGGGAGCTGAGTCCTTGGGCAAAACCAGTCCCAGTGGAGGGTGAAACACAGGACGTTCCAGCTCGAGGTGTTTACCTTGAGCAGAAGCTGTGAGCATTCTTACAAGGAGGGCACATCCCAGCTGTGGAAGTCATGTTGCTTTGCTCAGCCCTGAAAACACCACCAGTACATGGGGTAGGGGGATCATCATCCCTCTCTGCCCCCTTGGATGTGCTGGGAAGGAGAGGGAGAGATAAACCAGGCTCAGGGCATCCACACCATGGTTTTAGCAGACGGAGGAGGACACCAAGGGAGCAGAGCGTTGGTTTCACAGAGCAGCCAAAAGGCTGATTCCTTTCGGAGGGGAACCGGGTGCCGCCAGTAAAATGTCACCACCCAGCTGAAGCAGCGACAGAATAATGGATAGGGGTGAGCCCCGAGGAGATTTTGGATCCTGAGGGCTCTCCGACGCTGTGTTCAATGATTTTATGACACGGGTGTTCAGGGGAGTTTCTCCCGGAAACATTTGCTTTATAAATGGCTCATTTTCTAATTACCATTCTGCAGGGCTGAGCAGCAACAAGAAAAAGGAAGGAAAAAAAACAGAGGGGGGGAAAAAAAAAGGAGGACCGTGAGACTTGCCAAAGCTGACTTGACACAGAGTTGCTGCAGCTTCCACTTTGATGTGACTCAGAATCATCCACTGAAACCAAGTGACAGCCCTTGAGGGAGATCTCCCCACAGGGACCAGGAGCAGTGGGGTGGCTGGGATGGCTGCAACGGGGAGTATCCATGGTAGGGGGTCTTCTGCCATGGGCGGTCATGGCCATTCTCCACGGGCTTCCCACCGAGCCTGCTTCCCTCCCACACAAGCCATCTCTGTGGTCTCCTTGCTCTTGAATGAAGAACGCATTTGCAAATGACTCCCATCGTGGGGCGGTGGAGGAAGAGTTAACCACTTCCTTCCAAAAAAAAAAAAGAAGGAAAAGGCCACTGTTTCCTGACACTGGGCAAGACGAGCCAAGCAGTGGGGGTGACCCTCACCCATCTCCTTCAAAAGAGGGGCAGGGAGAGGTTAGAGCACTGCTGGCCCCAACACTCCCCTTCTGGCATGTGCCCTTGCTCCAAGGACTCTCTTGGCTCGGCGCTGCGAGTCCAGGTATCCTGGGAAGCTGGGAAAGAGCAGCTTTAAAGCACGGTCAGTGACGGGGGGAAGAGGGGAGTGAAAGAACACGGTCCGTCTTCCCGCTGGAAGGGAATCTGGTGGCCACATGTATCTGCGTCCCTGGGCTTGATGATGATGATGAAAGATGTCATGCTGGGAAACTCCGGAGATCAGAGCCACGCGGACCACATACCGGCATTTCAACACGAGAACACAGCTCCCAGCGCCTGCCCAACCTCGGAATTTGCACCTTGTAGCGCTCGGAATGGACATCTGTAGAGGAAAGATACCCCCTGGTGTACACACGGGTTTTATGGAGCAAAGGGAGGGCGGTGGGGGGGGCTCTTTCATCCCTCCAGCTCTTCCCCTCAGGGTGGGACAGGCCAGCTCGGCAGCGCTCGTGGGTGGGGGGCTGTGTGTGTGCCTACGTGCGTGGGGGCACGCCCGCGTTATTCTGGGATTAGGAATCTTTTCCAGGCTCAGCAACAAAGGGTGGTACATGGCAGCTATTGTCCTCGCTCAGCCAGGGTGAAGTCGGGGGAGGTCACAGATGTCCTGACCATATTTAGCTCTCAGAACAGGATTAATTTAGTTTAGTGTAATTTTTTTCTTCTTCTTTTCTTCTTTTTCCCCTCTAAGGGAGGAATTGCTGGCTGGTGGGCAGGAATGTAAGTCACAGGACCAGCAAAGTTGTTACTTATGCTGGAGAGAGTCTCAAAAATAGTCTGTTTTTCAGGGGAAAAGCAAGATCCTGGTGCCTTCCAGAGCCAGGGTCCTGGCAGTCAGGTTCAGTGGTCACCTTTGATAATCAGGGAGCTGTTTCATACAGAATCAGGAATATTGGCTGAAATTCCACACAAGCACTGCCATCTTCTCCTGACCCTCTCCCCTCCATCCATTAATGTGGGGGACAACATTCCCCTGAGCAATCCCTTCTACCAGCTGTTTGCAAGTCTTCCCCCCTTAATGAAAATAAGAAGGAGGAAAAAAAGAAAAAAAAGCCCCAACCCAGTGACCCTCCTTTTTCTTGCCAGATGAGCTGTTCCTCAAAAACACCTGTCTGGTAAATTAGAGTGGGAATTGTAAACGCCAAGCGCAGCATATTTTCCTTCGCCACTAATATATTGAAGTTGCATATGGTGCCCTGGGGGAAAGGCGATTGTTTCAAGTCAGATTTTCAAATCGTGAGCAAATCCTTGGGAGAGAGATTCGCTGATTTACAGTGGACCTTGAGAACGTATCACCACCCCATGATTCCAGGAAGGAAAACCCAGGGTGGGAGCTGGGGGTATTCACCAGGACCACCTTTCTGACCAGGTCGGTACCGTACACAGAGAGGCTGGAGGCAGAACTGAGGTGATTTCCAACTAAAACACATGTGGATTTTGACCATTATAAATTAAAAACCAGGAGGGGTCCCCTCTGCATTCAGATGTTCAGGGTGAGCCCAGCCACGTGCAAATTGCCAGCCCTGGCGCGAAGGAAAGAGAAGTAAGAGAGAAACCAAGGGGCACACGGGGTGGTTTTATGACCCTTTTAATGTCCCCATTTTCATGTCCCCATCAGCAATGAGTCTGATGAACCCCACCACCCCAGAGGTGGGAATTCCCCCCCAGGAGCAGTGCAGGAGCCCTGAGGATACACACACGTAAGGGGAAAGTATCGAGGCTTTCGGATGGTTCCTGACTGAATGTTAATGCAACTAAAAAGCCTTTAGGTAAGTGTTTTGTCGTCCGGGCCCTTCGTGGCTGGAATAAGTGATTGTTGCAGATTTATGCTCTACGTGTTGTTTTTCTTGGCAGGTCGTGGAGTGCCGTGGTCTCCCAAGGCTTGCAATTTTAGGGATACTTTCGGATATTTAGAGAGAGCCTTTTGGCTGAAGTCCACACACTGCCTATAGTCACAGATACTAAAACTTCTTTCCAGTGACTGCCACTAATCATGCAACACTTTTGTGCTTAACTTCTTGCCCTTGGGTTGACCCCGGGGACGAACGGATCCCCATTCCTGTGTGCTGAGGCTTCCCCCAAAAAAACGGTGTGTGGGTGAGTCCAGTGAGGCTGGAACAGCCTGGAAAGTCACTGCCTCGAACAGGTACTGGCTGCAAGAGTTCAGTAAGAAGAGATAGTTATTAAATAGAAAAAAATAGAAAAAAAAAAAAAAGAAAAATTAAAAAATAATTGATAGAAGTGGTTGAATGAAAAAAGAGAAAATACATATATATATTAAAAATGAGAAAATGTGGGTTTTTTCGGAGTATGGGACATCAGTGGAGTTCAGCTACTGGTGGAAGGGAATAAATGAAAGGCATCATGGAGTCATGGAATTGTAGAATCACTTAGGTTGG
>VXAU01000103.1:309212-364966 GCA_013399695.1 Formicarius rufipectus | reverse complement strand
AGAGAGGAACAGAGGGGAGGGCAGGTGTTTTTCCACGTTATTCCCAAAAACAGTGCAACAGATTATTTTTTTTTTACATTTTCATTTTTATGTCAAGCTCAGGCATTTGAATCCCAGCGAAAGAGAAGGTGCAGAGGTGGGTGCTGCTCCCACCTGTCCCTGCCCCTGGGAAGTGGGGCCAAGCCACGCTGCTCCATCCGCTCATTACCAACCCTGCTAATTTTATTCCGGGTTATTTATGTTTTTTTCATGAGCGGCCATTAAATGTTCATTTGTTAAGGGCTTAACACATTCCATTACACCACAAAATTTATATTTGTAACGAAACGACGTCTCAGAGTGATTCAGAATTAAATTAATGTGACAGGGACTGTTTATCACTGTGGCAGTTGTGCTGCTCGGGACCCCGGGGTGATTTAGTGTGCAAAGCGAGGGGCTCTGCCCTGCTATTCCACTCATACTGCCGAGGAGCTGATACAATAACCCTCCAAAGGACCTCGACATATGGTTTAGATCATCAAAGAGAAAAATACTTGTAAAAGCACAAAGAAGGAAACCAATAAACATGGACATCGTACCAGTTAACTCCCTCTGTAGGAAATGTAAACCGTGGAGGATGGTGGGGTTGGAGTCGAATTCTGTCGTTTGTGTATTTTTTTAATTACAGTAACACGCCGGCTCAAATTGCAGCGTGGTCACTCAGACAGGGAGGGAGGCAGGAGCTGGTGCAGATCAGCAGCCTCCCCCTGACTTACACCAGCAAAAGGCTGAGCCCATTTCAGTCCCTGCCCCTCTCAACTTGGAATAGAATGCTTTGGGTTGGAAGGCACTTTTTTAGGTCATCTGGTCCAAACCTGCGTGGGTTTGTCCCTGTTCCAGACCTCTCTGGGTTGCTTTTGCTAAAAGAAGAAATTTATGATACAGTGCTAAGTTTTGCACCCTTTTTGTTTGTTGGTTTGTTTTTAAATAAGCGCGATGTCCCTGTGTACAAGATTTAGTGTTTCTTTTTAGGAAGGAGCAAGGCTGAAATCAACCTGTTTATCTCAAGTGTTGTCAATTTTCTGCTTTTTTTGAGTGAATTGAAAATCTTTGTGTGCTTGGGTTTTGCTCTACCACATACCATATCAACTTGCTATTTTTTAAAGGACATTGAAGATCCCCATATATTTGGGATTTGCTCTACCACGTACCAGAGTTTAGGTAGTGATACTGTATCAGACTAAGCATATTGAAGTTATTTTTTAAAAATACATCCACTGTGGCTGCATTTAGTCAGCAACCTCTTTCAAGCATGAAATTACCTAAAAAATAAAACTCCCTTTGCATTTATTTGCGCATTCCAGCACTAAATTCAAGCAGTAAATGAAATGGAGTACATCAAGTCACCTGAGACACTTACACAGCACACCTGAATTAATAATATTCTCCATTTTCCAAAATAAACTGGATGATTGTCAAGCATTTCCCAGATTTAAAGTGTCAGACAATGTTCATAATGCAGATGAGTTCAGGAAAAGATGAGTCCTTCCTCCAGTGGAGTTCTCTTTATTTTCCCCTTATCTTCTTAGCCACATGGAAATTAATCTCACTTTTGAATTCCCAGCAATGTGCTGGAAGGTCTGTGTTTCAAATACTTTCTGCTCTTTTGAAGGAACATCTAACATTCTTCATGGGTAAATCAGCCATTTCCCAACGATTTTCTCTGGATTCTTTTATATTCTCTCATGTCAAACTCTGTGGTTGCAGCAATGCAGGAGTTATTTATGGCTTCCTTGAACATCTTCCCCTTCCTAGAAGACATCGTCTGTCACCTGCAGTAACCAGGGAAATTTATGAAGTGCATCTCGAGCTCCATTTGTGATGATGTCACCTCTCTTTAAAGGGAATGGCTCTTCCACTTATTGTCAATATTTCAAATGGAAAGTAACAAACTTAACCTTAAATGGGTTCCACTTGGATTCCTTTCCCATCGATCACATAGATCAGGTCCATCACTTTGTTTTTCCACAGCCTCAGTCTTCTGAAATAAAGAGGTTTTCTTCCTGCTCCGTTCTGGACATCCCACCCTGAGCTCAGTCAAGAAACCCCCTCTCTGTGCCCCTCCAGTGCACCCCAAAGCCCAGCACAGATCCAGGATGTGATCCCAGACCTCACAGAACCACCACACATTGTAACCTGGAGAAAAGGAGGCTCGGGGGGACCTTCTTGCTCTCTACACCCCCCAGACAGGAGTGTAGAGCCAGGGGGAGGTCGGGCTCTAAGGAACAAGACAAGATTAAACGGCCTCAAGTTGCAGCAGGAGAGGTTTGAATTGGCTATGAAGGAAAATTTCTTCACAAAAAGGGTTGCAAAGCATTGAGAGAGACTTCCCAGGGCAGTGGTGGAGTCACCATCCCTGGAAGTGATCAAAACACATGTGGATGTGGCACTCGAGAACACTAATTTTGAACACGGTGGTGCTGCTGCAACGGTGGTTGGACTTGATTATCTTAAAGGTCTTTTCCAATCTAAACAATTCTATGACTTTGTCTCTCCTCTCTTACAACAGATTTAATTGTGCCTAGTAACTGCTTTTAGATCACCCTTGTCTTTGATTTTTAATATTATAGAATACCTGAGTGGGTTTGGTTGGAAGGGACCTTAAAGACCATCTTGTTCCACTCCCTGCCATGGGCAGGGACACCTTCCACTAGCCCAGGTTGTTCCAAACCCCACCCAACCCGGCCTGGAACATTCCAGGGATGGCGCAAAGATGGGACAACCTGTGCCAGAGTCTCACCACCCTCATGGTGGTGCTGGTAACCTGTTTGAAGGAGATGGGACATCCTTGGGCAACCGAAGGAAATACAGCTGACAACGTGTTTTTAGCAAGAATTTGCAGATTTACCACCAAATCTCCTGAAAAACGCCGCTTTTATTTACCCAGCATAACATTTACCAGAAGACCCCCAAATTGTGGCAGGCCTCAGAGTTCAGCAGCACAGTTTCTACCCTTACTGATTTCACATCAAAAATGAGGAAAATGCATTAGCAGCTGGAAATCCTCCTGACCTGGGAGTTTCACCTACAACCAGAGAAAACCCCACAACTGTGGTCACCATCTGCTATTTCTGCTCCGAAGACGATCAAACCCCGGAGAAAAATGCTCCTTTTGTGAAGTGTTGTCGGGGGAACAAGTGCAATGCCGTGGGTCTGTATTTACCTAGCAAAGCAAATAGACCTCTTGTGCTGAGGAGGGAATTGAGTGGAAGCTCCTGAGGGCACAGACCGTGTGCGCAGTCAGCCTGTTTCGGGGCACTCGTGGCCTCGGGTGTGTTTCTGTCGTGTTTTTCTTCACCTCACACCTGATGTGAGTAACATCATTCAGATGCTCTGCAGTTTCTCCTTCCCCAGCCAGGCCACCACGTCAAGACCTGCACCATGGAGTGTTTAAATCCTCAGCCCCCTTTCATGTTTGGACTTTCTCTTTGTGCAATGATCTTGGGATTATTTGGTTTTGTGAGCAGTTTTTCTGAACGGAATTCTCCCCAACAGTTAATGTGCTGTGAGGAAACTGATGGACACTTGTTGGATGAAAAAGGATAGCATGTGTTTTTTAACCCAAACAGCAGCTTTTTCATAATTTTTTTTTTAATTGAAGATATTTATTTATTTCTTGGGGCTGGGTCTCCTTTCTCCCAAGAACTCTTCCCAGTGCAGTCTCCTCCCAGCTTCCCTTACCTGCCTGCTGCTCCAGACAACCCCAGCTTCAAAAAACGCAGTGGTGCAGCCTTTGTGCCTTCAGTCTGCTGTGGAGGAAGCCCATGTGATGGTGCCTGAGGTCCTTCTGGCTCGTGTTTTCCATGAGATGAAGGTTTTGGGCTCGGGTTTCCACCGTTTCAGATCCCTTCTGCCAAGGAGCTGAGCACCTTCCCTGCGACAAGGTTGGTTGCTCTGCCCTCAGGTTTGGAAAGGGATTGATTTCCTTCAAATATGATCTTTTAATGACTTCCCTGGAGACCCTGCGGGCATCACATGCTTCCATACCCAACCACAAGCCAGGAGGCCTTGCCATGCCAGGTTGGTGATTTGGAGCTACACTGTAGGTCTCAAGGGCATGGAATCATCTCTGCAGCCACCAGGAATCGCTCGAGCAGTGGGTGTCTCTCTACCTACCAGCTGCTCAAGCTCAGGCTGCCTTTGTAGGACATCACATCTCCTCAGAGAAGGACCTTACAGCCCAAACATGTCCCACCTTGGGGCGCAGTGGGGTGCTGGACTGGGGCATGCCGTGGGCAGGTGGCCAAGGGACACCCCATGGAAGCCCAGCTGTGTCCACACCACGTGGAGGTGAGTCTGGGTGTGTGTCTGGCCAAGCCAGAGGAGCACAGATGAAACCTCTTTCCAATACATAATAAAAGGAGAGCGAAGCCAGCTGGAATATCCTGTACATTAAGTGTGATGACTAACTATAGCAGATGTTGGTGCATTTGTTAAAGTTTCCACCAGAGAAGGAGGGACTGGAATATGAGCATTTGAAAATCAAAGGTAGCCCATGAGGGAGGAGAAACAGGAGATGAAAGGGACCGGGGCTGTGGGAAGGGCCAGGAAGATGAGGAGGGAAATTGTGGTCTGGGCTGAGGGGCCAAGGGAAGTTTGCAAGGGCTGGGCAGGGTCTGTGTGTTGGGCTCCTTCCTCCAGAGGGAAGGGCTGAGGAGCCTTCTGCAGCAAGAGGAGAAATGGCTCCATTCCCAAGGGTGGAAGAGATGGAAAATCAGACACACGGCTCTGGGCAGCCATGGGAAGCAGCACTGAAGAGCTGTGCACACATGTCCCACCCTGAGCCACCACCAGGAGAAATTGTGAGGTCCCCCCATCACACCTCCACCCAGGTCATGCTGCACCAGGATGCCAGGAACCAGGACCATCTCCAGCAAGGCATCTCCTTTGCCTGCCGTGGAATTATTAGACCTTCCTCCTTCACAGGAATAATCATCTTGGTGTAGTTACACTCTTCCTGAAAGTCACAGCTTACAGAAGAAAGAATAAATGCATTTAATTCATGTTTTTGCCATGCAAAGGTAATTAATGTCCTTTCTTGTCAGTGCAGTTTTCCAAGGAGTGTCTGTCCGGGAAAGCTGATCCAACTTCTCAAAAACATAATGTGAGATTTTCTGACTGATCTCTCTTTCTGACAAAAAACAAAAGTGAGTTGTAAAATTCCTCCAAAAAAGTAAAATCTGTCTTAAAAAAAAAGGGTTAGAAGATGTATTTTTTTGTGGCTTAAACCAGACCTATGTAATGCAGTTTTATCTGTTTTGGTTTTTGCCCCAACACTGTCAAGACCAGAATAGAACATTCAGCTTAAAGAAAAAGTTATATCCTACAGAAAACTCAGTTCCCAGTGAACAAAATTAACCACACAAAGAAAATCACAGTTTTATGGAGAGGCTTGCAAACTCTTGATTTCTTCTAATTCTCCAAGTAACTTGGTGATTTTTTAAAATGCTAAAGAGCATAACCAGTACTTGAATTTCCCCCTTCCTTTTACCAGTCAAATATTTAGCAAGCGTAGATCTCTTGGCCAACATTTAAGCCAAATTCAAGGAGAAATCTTATCCCCTGAGAAAAGGCTAGAGAAAACGTAGTAGGAAGCACCCCAAAATAATCTATTAATATGGCTGCACACCTATCCAAACTGATCTTTCTCCCTTTAATGTTAAAATAATTATGACATGATGTATCAACTGATGGGTGAAGCAATTTCCCTCAATATGTAGTAAGTAATTGCTGGGTCTGATGTAACAATGTCTCAGATTTATTCAGCCAAGTGTTTCCCTCCACACAGGGCAGCACAACTCAGAGCTGAAATTCCTTGCACCCGAAAGTATAAATGGCAATGAGTAGAGAATACATGTAACTGATCCACATGTTCTTGAAAAAAAAAAAAAGACCTTCTGGTTATTCCACCCAAAATAGTAATTTGTCTGTGTTACATGACACTACTTTTGCTTATATGTGAGTGGTTTCAGCAATTCCAAACCCCCCAAATCTCTGAGTTTAATTCTTTTTTAGGAACTAGACAGATCCAGCCGTTTCAGTGACTGTGTCATGGTTATCAAAGTTAAAAGGCACGGTGGTTGTTCAGCTCTGGTTAAGACAAGTTCTGCTTTGAGCCCACTGCACTACACCAAGAAAAGGATTTTCACTTTGGGTATAACGCAATAGTGCCTTAGCCTTTCCTTGGCAAATGAGATGAACATCAGGGGGAGAAAAAAAACCAAAGGCACCAAGGTTCAGCTTGGAAAAATGGAATTTCTGGAAGAAAGATTAAAATAAATGAAATATCACTGGCTTGGCCAGCAGCAACTGAGGGAGAATGAAACAAATATTGGAATGACATAAATCCTGAGGAATTACAGAGTTATAAGGAAGGGCTGAAAGTGAAGAAGGTAAAATTTTGGCTGTCTAGCCACAAGAGTTTCCTGGTGCAGATATCCATTAGCGCGGTGGTCTTACGAGGAAATGGTGAAGGATATATAACGTATGACATTTATAACTAGACTAAACAAAAACTACACAGTCCTTCCTCCACAGACAAGTGCCCCACAAATCCACCTCTGCAGCCCGTGGATCCCAGGCACTGCATCAACAGCCGCCTCCTGCGGGAAGCACAACATGGAGCAGTGACTTCGTGAAGATCAGCCCAGTCAAACGTGGGCTTTGGAAGACACTGGGCTCCAACCAGAGTGGTTTGAGATGCAGCTTCAGTCACAACCAGCCCTGAAGCAAAATGTCCTTGGGCTTAACCCCCTGACACCAAGCCAGGCTTTTGCAAGAGGTAGGAAACTGCCAATAACAGAGCAAAGGTGACTTCACCCTCCTTAGTACTTCTTGCACCAAAGGTCTTTGATCATGTGTGGGGATGGCCTTGGTTTCAGGCCATGCTGGAAACCCTTGAAAGTCTGAGGACTTTGGAAAATCTTCTCTCTGTTTTTCAAAGATTTAAGTTCTGTTTGGTTTTGGGTCTCATTGCACCACTACCAGTCCTGCAGGTGCTCCAAGAACACATCCCTCATGTGACCTTCCTTTCTGCCCATCCCAGTGGGACAAGTGGGTGGCCACTGCTCTGACATTATTTGCTCTATGAGGGTGAAAACAGGACCCTTCCCTGCAACAAAAGGTTAGAAATCTCCTTAATTCAGATTCACCCTGTTTTCATCCACTGTTCAAGGTCTGGAGAATTTATCCAAGGTGATCAATAGAACTTAAAAGTCTTCATTGTTGAACACTGAAGAGATCAGCTGGAGGAGGTTTCTGCAAAGGCAAACCAACTCTCAGTACTGCACCCCTGGTGCTGGTGGTCTTCTACAAGCCTGCTCCTTGTTAAATACACTGGAACAGTTTTTATTGTACCTCAAAGCCTAAAGTTTCTTTCTGTCCGGAATTTGGAAGGAGCTCTCCTCGTTTTATCCTGTTTCTTGGAGGTTTTCTTTACTTTAGAAACGAGAGACACGCTTGCTGAGCAAGATTAGGCTCTTGGGAGCTATTTTTCTCTTCAATTTTTCTGGCCTCTATTAAGAAAACTTGGCAAAATACTGAAGGGCAAAGTGGATGTTGTGGCCATTTGAGAGTGGGATGCATGTGAGATGGCTCATGTGAGACTATCTGGATGCCAGGACCATGTCATCTTCCCACTCATTGGGCAAGGCCAGTGACCAAAACTAAAACAGTGGGAAGCACAGAGTCATAGAATTGTTAAGGTTGGAAAAGACCTCTCAGATCACCGAGCCCAAGCATTAACCAACCCAACATTGCCAAACCCACCACTAAACATGCAAAGTTTCATCATTCAACAGCAGCTTCGTTTCCTTTCTGCTTTGTCAATGAGTTTTCCACGAGACAGGGGAATTCTGTTACCTTGATAACCAAAGCAGATAAGCAACACGTATCTCCATTAACCCAGTGGTGCAGCAAGGTGGCCTTCATTAATTGTTCACAGCTAAAGTGAGATTTCACCTTCCAAAATCGTCTTTGGACACAAAGCAGATGAGAATTCATCTCTCTGTGCCACTGCCAGTTCGGTGTGCAGCAAGAAAAGCTTCACTTATCTACCACACATGTCTCCTGAAAGCAAGGAGAGACAAGGGGGCCCATCTATTGTCTTGCAGTTGCTCAGGACACTTTTTTTTTCCAGCCAGAAAAGAACTGCATTTTGTATGTTGACTCCTCTTTATCCCAAGGGGCAGCAGAGGGAGAAATGTTCTCATTCCTTGAATACTATTGCACTGAGGTTCCCTCTGCAGCATGTACTCATGAGCTAGTGGGACATCTCTCCATGATGCTGGCAATTGCACCTCCTTCAAGAATGGATGGGGAAGGATCCGTCCTGCTCATACCCACTGGAGTATTGTTAAATAAGAGTTGAATACAGACCCAGGCTCGTTTGCAACTGGAGGAAAGCCTGATGAAAGCTTTCAGACATCAGATGTGTTTCACGTTCTCTCTGCCCGACAGGACCCTCAAAAAACATCTCCCCTAAAACTGATGGGGATGACAGAGGGGTGTCATTGGGTTGAATGTGGTCTCCATGCTCAGGAAAGCTCCTCATGGATTGACTGTTACAAATCCAGTGTGTTTGTGTAAAGAAAATGTGATTGGATTAATATCTCAGTTAAAATGCCAGTGGAAGTTCTGTTCTCAGTCAGCCATGCAAGCTGGAGCTGGTGAGTTTGTCTTGCCTCTTGTTCCTACTCCAAAATGTCCCTTTTGAGCTCTCTTGCCACCACTTTAGTACTGGTCACCAGTACTGGGGCTGGTGGTACAAAACATACCCCCCCTCAGGGCTGGTCACCTCCCCAAAACCAGTCTGCTGGAGACCCCACTTGTGGCCACTGAATCCCAATCCTTCCAGGATAGAAAGTCTAAGGAAGAAAACCATATGTCCCTGTGGGCACTGCCCAAGAGAGGTTAAATCTGGGGCCATGATGTTCTCATAAACATGAAAAAGATAGTCTTAAAATTCCTGGCTTTCTAACAATTTGAGTTGGCCTCTCTGAGCCACGTGGCCACCAGCTTGAAGGTAAATATTTGGAGAAGAGTTAATGCCTGTCCCAGGAAGAAGCCTCTGCTCTCAGGATCACCAGGTGATTTGTGTAGTGGGCAACCAACTTGTTTGGTAAAGCTTTCCTTCAGTGAGACAAGGAATTGCCAAGAATTAATGTCAGTGTTTGTCGTAGAGGACTCAAAGCAAACTGTTATTGTCTCCATTGCTGCTGTTGTTAGTGTGATGGCATGGTCCCAAAAGCCTGTCCTGGCCATCTGGGAAGTCCAGAGTGCTCAAATCATAGAATGGTTTGGATTGGAAGAGACCTGAAGGACCACATAGTTTCACTCCTGTGCCATGGGCAGGGACACCTTCCACTAGACCAGGTTGTTCTAAGCCCTGTCCGACCTGACCTTGGACACTTCCAGGGATGCAACATTAATAAATCCTCCAAAATCACCTTTCTAACACCAAATATTTCCTCTGTAGCTACAAATTATCCCATGGCTGATGCTACTATTGCTCTCACTTCAGGGAGAGGGCAGCACTTGCTGAGGTGCAGAGGGACGGGACGTTTAGCCACTACCCTTGTTGGAGCGACAAGCCCTTCCCTGGTTTCATTAAGTGTTGGAATTGCTGACATTCCTGTCAGATGCAAAGTGGGGAGCTTTTCAAGAGTGGCAGCTGAGTCAAAGATGTGCAGGATTAATGACTTCATGCAATCTGGTCCTCAGCAAAGAAGTCAGTTTTCCATGAGGAGGTCTCCGGTGTGAGGAAGGCTTTGGGTTGTCCCTTTGGAAAGCAGGGGATGGATTAGGGTATGTGGGGTGAGCATGAGAAGGTGTGAGGCAGCTGAAACACAATCTCAGTGTCTCACCTTCCCAAAAGGAGATGGCTGGGCATGGAAGGGGAAAACAAGACCCTCTGGTGGCAAACGCTGAGGTCTCTCTTGTCCTCGTGCGCTGGGTGGAGGGAGTTTGGTGAATATGAAATGAAACAGGTTGGGGAGGCAGTTCCCAGGTGGGCTTTTGTAGTTGCTGCTGAAAAGCAGAGACATGGCTTGGACCTCTGTGTTATGGCAGGGTGGCTCGTGATGCCACAGATGTCTAATAGATAGAACACAGGCCAAGTAAGAACTCCTGATGGTTTCCATCATTGTTTCATCAACCAAAGCATTTAAGTTGGGGGGGTTTCCTTTTTTTCTCTCTCTTGACAATATAAATACCTGGAGAGAGCAGAGAACTCTTTCCCTCCCTGCTTACCCCTCTCCTCATGGGAACAGATTAATCAAGGACTAGAGATACAGGGTGGAGCAGCTCCCAGATGACTCTCAGGGTTCAAAGAGGTGATGGCACCTCAGGTGTCGTTGGCAGGGAGGTCTGAGGTTTGGCATGGGGTGTCAAGGCCAGCAAGATAAGCTCATTGCACTGAGTATCTGAATAGCTGTAGCATGGATAGAAAAGAAGGAAGGACATACCAAATCCTTTTATTATCCTTGTTTCCATATGGGACATACAGGAGAACAACTCTGATGTCTCCAAGGCCTCAGCTGACTCCCGTGTCAGCTGAGAGATGGGATAAGAGTGAGGAGGTTTGGGTTTGTTCCACCGTCCTCTGGACTGGGACCTGGCAGAGCAGAGCTTAACAGGAGAGTTTTAAAAGGCTCTAAACCCCAGGATTTATGCTTCAACAACAATAAAACCCACTGGGGTGTATGTTGTAGAGGCAGCTAATGCACACCTCGGGTGGTGAGATGCAGCAAGGCCGTTGCTGTGTGGATTAATGTCCCCATAAAACACGTCCTGTTGTGCGACATTGTTGTGAGGAGAATGGAGCAATAACTCCGGGACGCCCAGCCCCGTTCTGTGCCTGCACATGGATCCCCAGCTTGGGGCTGGAGGCTCCCTGGGCTAATACAAAACATTTGTCACAAGGCTGCCCCTCTCCTCACAAAGCCCAGGGCCCCCTTCCCACTATTCCTTCCGTGCCTGCTCCAGCGCCGGCATCGCTGTCTGCCCGGTCCCCATCTGGGGCTCCACACATGGTCAGCTCGAGACAGCCCGGGCATGGCTCTGGACAAGCCCAGGCAGTGGCAAACAACAGGTCTGGCAGAGCTGAGGGTGTAAATAAAAGAGCCTGACTCAGCCAGGGCTGCTGAGCGGCCGCCACAGAGAGCCTTGCAAACTGGAAAGTATTATTTCATGTATTAATAGGCATTTCTGTTACACTCCCCACCAGAGTGTGCGTGTCCCTGATGACAGAAGTGCTTACTGGTGCTAATGAGGCAGAACGGAGAGGAAAAAATGGCCCTGTGGGTCAGGGACTGGCTGGGGAGCCGGGAGATGTGAGCTCAGCTCCTGGCGCTGCCGCCGCCGGTGACCTTCAAAGGGCTGTGCGAGCCGGTGCCCCACGTCCCGCCCCACCAGTGGGGGGGTGGGCATCTTCTGCCTTTACCTATGAGTTTCAGGCTCCATAATTAATGAGGGGGAATGATTCCTCTGGGTTTGCCCACACGCTGTGCTTTCTTCCCCTTGGCTTCTCCTGTGAGCTTTTCCAGGACCGATGTCCTCTCCGACTCCCTCCTTGAGCTTTGTGTTGTCACAGAATTGGGTTTTCTGTAAAGGTGAGAATGCAAAATGCCAAGGGGAGATACCTAAATGGGGTTTGGAAGAAGGAAGACACTGTGCCTTGGCCATCCAGGGCTGAAGACACCCTCGTGGTGCTTCCAAATAACACGTGCCAATGGTTCACCCTCCTCACTCCCAGGGCGTATCCCAGGGATGCCTTTGCCTCCTGGGTATAGTTTGATAGACAAGACACCAAATTATCCCCTAGAATTACCCATCACCACTTGAGAGCTCCAGACCTGAACTGTGCCCAAGATGTGTCCAAAGTGTGCCAAGGAGGAATGACTCATTCACCTGGAAAGCTGGGAGGGAGGAATTGTCTTTCGGATGGGCTCACAGATGCCTGCAGGGGATTTGTGGGTGCTATTTTAAGGTTTAAATCCCAAAGCAGGTTTAGAGTCACCAGAGAGCCCATTAGCAGGCTGGGATGAGATATTCCATGTTATTTGGAAAAGCAGTGGGCTGGGCTGTGGTTTTCCTGCAACCCCTGCTCAGACAGGCACCAGCAGCACAGGGATTGCCTTGGTGAGGGATGCTCCAAGATACCCACTCTGGTCCACCCTAGGACTCCAGGAGCTCTTTCCTCTCTATCCCTCTGCACCAAATCATGCCTTGGTGGGTATCAAGTAGGGTTGGGACAGAGAACCTGCTGTGAGGTGGTATTTTCTCTCCACAGACAGAATTTGTGTGCAGTGCCCTGGGGAAGGCTGGAAGGGATATGTGAAGACTTGCAAAGAGTACCACAACATGATTGCTTTGTGTTGGCCCATCTTGGTGAGCACCAGAACCACACAAAAAGTTGTGAATGCTTGTGCCATAACCACTGGAAATATCCAGAAGCCAGTCTGGCACAGGCAGGCACGAGGCTCATGTATTACATCCTGGGAAAGGCAAATACCGAGCAGGCTGAAGTGAGTTTCTACATCTTTAATTTTCTCCCCTTCCTCAGAGTGGCAATGTCTGCTCAGCACATTTTGTGAGCAAAAAGCAGCTGTAGTAGAGCAAAAATAATCTGGATAGCTGAAACAGGAGAAGAGAGCACAGCTTTGTGTAAAACCTCATTCCTTACTGGTAGTAAATAAAAATAGTTTTCCTTTTTTATTTTTTTTCTCTCCGTCACTCACAGCACAGACATTGCATGGAAAGGGCACTAGAATCAACAGCCAGGGAAAAAAAAAAACAGAGATGGAAAAATGATCATCACAGTGCATTTTTCCCATTCCCCTTTCATCTCTTACACCTGTGTTTGACTTCAGCCAGCCTTACATAAATCCTTAAAACATCTGTGTAAGTCACTTACTAAATAAGCTGGAACGGCCTCGGCCAGGGCAGCAGCTCGTTCTGCTGGACATCTGAGTGCTCAAACCCAACCAGGGCTGTGCCCTTTGCCAAGGCAGGTGGGCAGTGGGCTCTTCCCATCACGCCCTGCCCATTCAGGGTGTCACACACTCTTTGTGCCAGCCCTTCTGCAGGCACTGCCTCGTGAAAGACCCTATTTATAGCTGTGAACTTCAGACAGGGGCTGCAGAGGTTTGCTCGAGGTGGGTGCCTGGCCCTTACAGAGGCAAACCCTGCAGAGGATTGTTCTGCAGACTGAACGTACCCACAGCTGGGGATGAGCCATGGGGTGGGCAAACAGGAGCCTGGGATAACCTTGGGAAGATGCAACCCTGCCTAAGGGGTGGAGTGTCAGTGGTCACATCCTCCAAGGGGCAGGGGGTGGGGTGGATGTGGTCCCTGCCCACCTGAGCTCAGGGTAGATGGCTGTGACCACAGTGATCCTTTGTGCTCATACCAGGCAGGGTTGTGCTGTTGCTCTTCCATTTCTGTGTTTCAATGGTGATTCTTTCATAGAATTACAGAATCATGAAGGTTGGGAAAGATCTCCAAGACCACAGAGTCCAACCTGTGACTGATCCCCACCTTGTCCCCCAGCCCAGAGCACCGAGTACCATGTCCAGTCATTCCTTGGACACCTCCAGGGATGGAGGCACCACCCCCTCCCTGGGCAGCCCCTTCCAATGCTTAACAACCCTTTCAGTGATGACATTCTTCCTGCTGTCCCACCTGCCCCTCCCTGGCACAGCCAGAGGGTGTTCCCTCTCCTCCTGTCCCTGTTCCCTGAAGCAGAGCTAACCCACCCCAGATTCCCCCTCCTGTCAGGGAGTTGCAGAGCCAGAAGGTCCCCCCTGAGCCTCCTTTTCTCCAGGCTGATCCCCCCCAGCTCCCTCAGCTGTTCCTGCTGCTCCAGCCCATCAACGTCCTTGTTGTGAGGGGCCCAAAACTGCCCTCAGGATTCCAGGTGAGGTCTTTCCAGTACAGGGGGGACAGCCACTTCCCTGGTCCTGCTGGTCACAATATTCTTGTCACAGACCAGAGTTGATGCAGACCATTCAGGTGACTGTACCAGAAAGCCCTTTGTAGACACCAGTTCTGGAGAAACTCATTATATCTGCAAAGATGATTCCCTTCCATTCCCCACTCCAAGCTTTCCCCTGCTTGAGTCTCCACAGTGGAAGACAAGACATAACAGTGTGGTTTGGGTTTGGGATTTGTGTCTCTGACCTTTTGAGCTCCTTGCAATGAGAGAACTTCTGCTCTGGCTTGGAGATTGCTCTGCAACTGGTCTGGCTCCATGCCACTGCCTGAGGGTGTCACAGTCTGTGCTGCGACTGATTTTATATCCAAATACATTGCTGCTGAGCAAGTTTATTCCTTGGCTTGTGGATGCTGGTGCTGCCCTACTGGAGTCAGTGGAACCACGAGTAGAGATCACATCCTGCACAGGGAGAGGCTCCCGGGCATGTCACCCACTTTGGGACCTTGGTAAATGCCAACCTGGCTCTTCAAAGTGCCCCTGCATTGTATGGCCCATGTGCAGCTCTGGTCCTACTGCTTTGCACAGGCACAGGCCCCCCCCAGATCTTAGACCCTCTTCCAGCTGAGCAAAGAGCATGAAGACCAGCAGCTGCCAAGATGAACTCTCTGGCTTTTCTAGATTTATTGGTGAGTTTAGAAGAAACTGCAAGATTTTTTTCTTTCAGGTGAAAAATATATTTTCCCCTTGATACGACTCAGAACTTACCTGAGGGATTTGTTTAAACATATCAGATAAAAGTCTTCCTTGTGTTGTGATCGAGGCAGGTCGACTTCTGCCTTGGGTTTATCTCTGCTCATGAATTTGAGCTATGCTGGCCTCTGAATTGGTTTCTGTTTCTGCAAAAGTATCTGCTGCTCACCAATATTTACTGAATGTTTGTCATGTGGGGTTTTCTGACCCCTTTGCTCTACTGTGTGTGTTCACATTAATGGCACTTCAAAATCTAAGGGTGTTTTCCCAAGTCAAGATGCCTTCTTGACCCACAATCCTAACATGGGAGTACCTCACACGTGTTAACCATCAGCACAACAGCTCCATAAAACTTCAGGATTCTTATTCTAGGGATGAGTAATTAAGAAGAATGCAAATCACCTGCTTGATGTCAGGAAGAAAACTCTGCCAGCCAGAAACTGAGAGTGTGCTATCCAAAAGATCTTCAACAAACAAGAAGAGCTGCAACATGAGCCACTGATGGAAGACACAGAATTTTTTGGATTGGAAGGGACCTAAAGACCATCTCAATCCACCCCCTGCCATGGACAGGGACACCTTCCACCAGCCCAAGTTGCTCCAAGCCCCATCCAACCTGGCCTGGGACACTCCCAGGGATGGGGCAGCCACAGCTTCTCTAGGCAACCTGTGCCAGGGCCTCTCCACCCTCCCAGGGAGGAATTCCTTCCCCAAATCCCATCTAACCCTGCCCTCTGGCACTTAAAGCCCCTCATTCTATCCCTCCAGACCCCTGCAGTTTGAGTATTGCTATGTGTCTTCTTCAGGACTGGGTTTTCCCAAGCTTTGCATGTGAAGTACCACAGCAGAGGGCGAGGTGGGGATCAGAGTCTCTGCAGGCGGAGAGTTTGATTATCAAGATCAGCCTGAGCTCAGGATTTGCTGATTCACCTCATAAATCTCTTGTACTCCCTTAAGTCCACAGCGTGTGCCCAGTGTGTCCTTGTTTAAGAGGTGAATTAGTGTGGCTTCTTTTCTCCCAAGGGGGAAGACTCCACCCAAGTCTCCTGTGCTCCCACACGAGTGGGAGGGCTGGGTTGTACCTACAGTGGGTTCACCTGCAGGGTTTTTACTGGCAGGATGTTGCCCTTTGCAGAAAACTGGCATGCAAAGGCCACATTCCCTGGGTGGGCAGAGTTTTTGGGGATCTGACTCTTAGGAATACACACAAAGCCTGAGCGTCTCTATTTCTTGCACGCAGTGAAAAACAAAAGCACTTCGGGCCCAAACTGCCCCAAATCATTCACACTGAAGTGCCTACAGGGACTTGAGGGAACAGCATGAAGCTGTGTTTTGTGGGGAGAGGTTAGGGTAGGCAGTAGGAAAATATTAGATAATAGGAAAAGGTTCTTCACCCAGAGGATGGTTGGGCACTGGAACAGGGTCCCCTGGGAAGTGGTCACTGCACCAAGCCTGCCAGAGTTCAAGCAGCTTTGGGACAATGTTCCTGTGATCACTCTCACAGTCACCTGAGATGCAGAAAGAGTTATTTCACGGGTTCAAAGAGAGATCAAAGTGTATCTAATCAAGTCAAACATCAGCTGATCCTGCACACTACCCAGATGACAAGAAAGCAAGAAACAGCTATGGTGATGCATTCAGGCACCTACAAAATATTAAACAGGACTTGGAATGAAAAAAATACCAGACAGACCAGTTAGTCCTCAAGAGTTTTGCCATATTTCCTTTGGGTGCACCACAACTGCAAGTCACAGGCAGAGAGGTGACACTGCAGCTCAAGGACTAGTGCACAGTCCAGTGTGGCTGCTCCTGCAGGAGCACGTGGAGATGCCTGGAGGATCAGAAGGAGCTCAGACCTTCAGCACCGGATAAGAAGTTGCAGGACCAGTGTGGAAATCAGACCTTTTTTGGTTGTGTGGTTTTTTGTTTTTGTTTTTTTTTTTGGTTTTTTTTTTTTTTTGTGTTTTTTTTTGTTTGTTTTGGTTTTTTTGTGTTTTTTTGTTTTTTTTTTTGTTTTGTTTTGGTTTTTGGTTTTTTTTGAAAAATCAGTAAATAGACTAAAAGGAAGAATAATGTCACTGTGCAACACTGGCTGTTCCAGCTTTTCTGAGAAGTCCCTGCTCTCCTTGTTTCCCCAACCATGGTGTTCCCAGTCATTTATCCACACTCTGCTTCTAAGAAGGATGTTGCATTCCTGAGAGATGAGATCACTCTGGGACTGCTCTTAGGGAAAAGACTTTGGAGATGAAGGATGCAGAAATTCTGAGCTGTTTTGCTCTCAAGTCCTGGAGCAGCCCAAGGTGAGTCATCACATCCTTCAGGATCTCGCCTTCCCTTGATGGAGCAGAGATAGACTTTCTTCAGTTTCTCTTAGTTTTTCTCTGTTTCTTTTTTTGTTTGTTTGTTTTGTTTTTTGGTTTTTTTTGCCCCCTGCATTTTGCACAACAAAGAGGTGGATTATAGCTGGGAAAACGGTAAATAAAAGAATGAAATAGGAAGCCCGTAGGGGAAAGAAAGGGAAATTTAGCAAGTATGACTTTGGGCACTTACACTCTGGGCCAAAGATTTTCAAAGTGGCATCATTATCAAAAGCAATAACAGCAGCAAGAGCCCAGATTTGTAATGAATTCTTTTGCTCTTGCATTAGCTGGAGCTGCTGGAATGTGCCATAACACGAGGCAGGACAGAAACCTGCAGTGCCATCAAGTGTAAACTGGTGCATTGAACAGGTCAGCGTAACCTGTGCTGGTTGGGTGCATGAAGAGAATGGAATAATGGGCAGAACTCTGGTGTAGAACCACCTTCACTGTCAAAACATCCCATCTCTATGGGGTGACACTACAGGTAAGGCAGTTACCAACTCTCTGCCACCTTCTCCTGGGGTGCAGGGGAGGCTGGAGCGTTTTGTGATGACCTTGCAGGGGTCGTGCACTTTAGGGACAAGGAGACAAACCCTTCTGCTGGGTCAGCGGGGCCCAGACCAGACAGCCCTCTGGAAGAACTCTGAGGAAACAACCTAAACCTTGGTTTAAGAATATGCTTCTCCTCACAGCCCATTCTGTATCACAAAGTGATTTTTCAGCCCATCTGTTTAGTGGTCAGGCATTGCTGCTGATGTAAAGTGCTCTGCCAAAACCATGAGCTGAGGGTCATGGTGCAGACAGACCTTTTCTGTGTTCCACCACAATTCCCTCCTGTGCTGATGCTCTCTTGGTTGAATCACTCTGTGGTTTCAGTCCTTCAGTTTGGGAAGGTGTGACAGAGCTGAGCAGGCTCTGGGGAGACCAAAACCACTCCTCTCCCCTCGTGCTCAGGTGCCTGCCCGTGGTCTTGCCAAAGCTGATGGGAGAAGGATCTCCCCAGGACACCAGCCAGGTCCCAGGTTGCCTGTGCTGTGTCCTTCTGCACAGGTGACTGGGCCACACATCTCTCTGGTGCTTGGTCTTGTGCTGGTTTTCAGGGAGGAGCAGTGCACTGCCCTGACACGCTGCTTATGTGGGTTCAGCTGACAACTCCTTGTGCTGCACAGAGCAAAGCCTGTCCTCAGAGGAGGAGTTTTTCCCGTGCTGTGAGGATACCTGTTCAGGGGCAGACAGTTAATAGCAAAGTGGCAGTAGCTTACATCCCCACATCCTGTGGTTTGGAGCATGGAGAGCACTTCATTCCCTTTATGCTGATCTTTTCCATCTGCTTTTTACTGCCTGCAAGGTATTCCCATGTGAAAAGTAGCTCGAGCCTCCCGTTTCCAAGCCTCTTCCAAAAATTATGTCAGGCATGAGCATTTTATCATTAAGGGCACTAATACTTTGCACATACACAAAATTTGTCTTCTGATTATCCCCAGCTTGTATTACAATGCATTTTGTAGGCACTTGGCCAAAACTTTTACCCTTAGTCAGATATATAACCTGCTGTTTTGGAGAGGCTGGTCCAAAGCCTGTTAGATCAGGGCAAACCTTTCTGCTGGTTTAGCAGAAGTTGGATCTGTCCCTAAGGGCATCACAGATGATCTGAATTATAAGAAGTGATCCCAGGCAGTTGCAAGTAGGCAGAGATAAGTTTGCAACTGCCAAGGTATCTGAAGAAGTTGGATCAGATTGTTTCAAATCATCTGATGAGAATTAGCCCAACTTAATCAAATCACAAAGCAGTTGGATATTCAATCCAAACTAGGCAGAACAGGTTTATGGGCTAGATGGAAAGTTAAATGTACTAATAGAAAAGCAAACAAGGAAACAAACAAATGAGAAACAAGAGCCATTAGCTGGAAAATGCAACCAACCAAAACCAAGGAGTGTATATTTTCCATTTTCCTAGAGTGACATATTTTCAGCTATGCAGAGTTTTTAAATGACACTAAATATCTTTTCAAAGGAGGTATTTTACACCTATTAGTTTTTACAACCTCTGCTTTCTGACTTTAGTTGATCACAATTATTCCTTCTCAGCCTAAAATAGTCAACTTACCAAAGTCTGAAGACAGTGAGTCCAGCCTTAGAAACAGGTAAAGCTCCAGAAGACCAGAGTTTTGCTGGTACAGACCAAGTGCTCACAGAGCACTCACTCTACGTGTGCCTCGAGGTGGAATATGAGTTGAGCCAGTTACTTTGTCATGTGAAGGTGTTAATGAATCTCAGTTCAGCTGCAGCATGTAAGAACCCTCAACTAATTAGTGTTTCTACTCGAAATTCAGCCCAGCTAAAGGGCAGGTGACTGGCTAGATGAATTCATCACATCCAAATCATCCCACCTCAGAATAACTTTATTTTGATGCAAGGAACTGTGATTACTCCTATGTCTTTCACCCTGCCTGCTCCAAACCTGCTTTTCGTGTCATCAGATATTTATTGGAAAAGGGTGACTTGACATGTATTCCTGCACTTTTTATAGGGAATTTGAAACCCAAGAAGAATTACAGCCAGATCATCTCTACCCTGAAGCAATATTTAAATGGTATCAGGTTTAATTCCTGCATCTTCCCACCTTCCTCAACCCTAGACCCAAATTTCCTGTGTAATTTGTGGCCCATTGATTTATACAGCCTGACCACATCTCTGCTATACCAGTTAAATCAGCTCACTTCTCGCCAAGTTAAATACTGTCGTTTTCCCATGTTTGGTGGTGAACTCCTGGAATGAGCACAGAGCCATGTGGCATTTGATGGCTGGGAGATGCTTTGCTCCTTGTCCCACTCTGGTGAAGTCCTACATCCACATGGAGAGGTGCCTCTCTCTTACTATTCTTTATTGTTCTGGCCACTGGAAATTCAGTCCTTCCCTACAAATCCTTCTCATCTACATCCTCCCAAACCCTCCAGCCACCTACAGTGTTTGTGGTGGGGAATAAAGACTCAGAAGTTTTCCCAGTCAACTGGTGGTTCCTTCACTGCATTCCCTCAAAACAGAGGTTGAGGTGAACAAGGCAGAGCAAATGTCAGGAGCAAGAGAGATCCAGTGGGTCAGGCCAGAGGTCCCACTCATCCAACACCCTGTGACCAAAAGGAAGTGACCAAAACTTCTGCAGACTCAGGGAAGGGGATGAGATTTATACGACCGCCCCTAAGAACGTGCTCAGCTCCCTAATATTTGTGGATCAGGGACTTCCTGAGCCAGACGTGACTGCCTGTAGATCCCCTTGGTGGACTTCTGCTCCATGGACGTGCCTGTGTGACTCCCTCTCTGCAATCCACCCGCTGATCTCGAGATATGAATCCCCCTGCCCACGCTGGTGATGGTGAGCGGTGGAAAAGCTCCTCACCATTGCATTTTCATTCCCAGACTGGCCAAAATTCATGCCCTCTCCATCAATCCTCCTTTCCACAGCAAATTCCCAAGTGTCTCGTGAAGTTAAATCACATCCATTTTTCACCACCATGTATTGGCATCCCCTCTGCATTTCACAGGGAGCTGCTCTAAACGGGCTTCCTTCCTTCTCCCCTCCCTTCCCTCCTCCAACCCTTCCCATCCCTTGCAACAAGGAGCCCTACAGAAATCATCACATGTTCACCCCACCCCTACGGGCTTTTTGCAGGAAATCTGAGCTCCCCCCGGCTTTGTGCAACAACTGAGGCACTCCTCTCTCCCCTTTCCTTTTGACCATCTGTGTGCATCCAGCAGCAGAAGTGCCACGCACTCGCTCTCTCTCCCACCAACTCAACCTAAGCCCCTTCCATCTGGAGATGATCTGTTTGTCTATTTAGACTCCAAGCTCTCCAGGGCAGGAACTGTCTCTAATTGCATGTTTGTACCGTACCTACAGCTGTGTTGGACTGAATACACCCACTGTCATCTTCTCTTGGAAACCAAGTGCCTCCTGGGAGTGTCCAGCACTGAAAAGTAAGACCACTTGGAAATCCAAGTTGCTGGAGGCACATGCCAGAGTTCCTTGGTTGCACATATATTAGACCACAGAAAATTCTTCCAGTGACTGCAATAATCATCCAGCCCAATTTTTACTGCCAAGCTGACAAAAGAGGACTTGAAAGCAGTGAAATTGTTGCTTAGCATGGCGGGACTCACAGCTGGCTGAAGCTCCAAATGTGCCTAAATTATACTGCATCCCACGGGGGAAATGCCTGAGGACCCCAGGTTTGCCACTGTCCTGTTTGGTGACTTGTGGACAATGCCACCAGGGATCCAGGTGGAGACACCAGGAGTGTCCCAGCCAGTCTTGGCAGTCTGGATTTATTTCATCCTTGCTCCAGCACAGCAGGATGAGCTCATGTGTACATACCTACTGCTCACAGCTGGCAAACAACCTGCCTCCCAATTTCAGGATCATGAAGACTTGGGGTGATTTTGTTCACAAAAAATGCAAAAATTAATTGCTTTTCCACAGCTTTAATTAAAAACCTTCTGTAATTGTGTTAAGACCTCTGAGCTATGGTTTTCATATCACCCCTGCTTATAACACATTTTTCAAGCTGTGTATTATCAGAGAAACAGGGCAGGTGGTAGAAAATGGAGGCGTTATCACAAAAAGAACTTTAAGACAAAGAAAAGAAATGAGCTTAACAAAGATTCTAGCCTAATCCAAGAGAATTAATGTATTACCACCAAAACCCTCCTGCAGATGGTGAAAAGTATCTCGATTCAGTAACACAATAAAAGAATAAAAAAAGGTGCATCTATATATTTTCCCCTTCGGTTCACTCCGGAACACCATTCCTGCTTGTCTTGGCTCCTCTTTATTCCTGCCTTTGAGTGTAAAGAAATGGTAAGGAAGTTTATGAATGAGGTCCCGCTCGCATTCCAGGCTCGGGCTGTTCTCTGCCGGGATCCTGGGATGAGGTCATTCCAAAACCACCTACTTTGCCCAAGTGTGCTAACTCAAAAAAGATTGAAAAGGACGGATTTGCAGTTACTGCAATGCAAACACAAAGACAGTAGTTCGCCCCCCACCCCATGCCAGCATCTGCCAAACTTCCATCCAGGAGACTCCTGGAAAAAATAAAAGGAAAAACCCAACCCTTTTTCCCCCCTCGCTATGAAAGGCTGTTTATAAAATCAGTTTGATCAGCTCAGGAATGAGCTGAGATAATGTTTATCCACACAAACACTGAAGATCGTGTATCTTAACATACCGAGCTAAGATAACTACTCAGCTGAAAAAAAAAAAGGTTAGAACAACAGGAAATTACTCATTTACTACGAGTTTCTCAGGTATTTTAAAGAGCTTCCAGAACATTTGCTTTTGTGTACCTAAGAGAAAAAAGCTGCTGATGGGTAACATAAAAGTGACTTTCCTTGCTGAAAGAGTAAAGGCAGAAGAGGAGGTTTGTGACAAGAGGATATAAAATACCCTGCAATTCATCAGCGAGGAGAATCAAACTCCGCCAGAGCGATCGGCATTCCTGGGGATTATGAAAAGGATTACGGTGAGTTGTTAGCAGGGCGAGGGAGCCACTGAAAGATGGGCTTTCCTACTGCCTTGAAATAAATGGGACAATTAAGGCTTTTGGGAAAGTTAATGAGGTTTTTTTTTCCTCGACTTTTGAGAGCAGCTGGCCAGCCCGTGTGTAGGAAAAGCCTTTTATTTTTTTTTAAGGGGGAAAGAAAAATAGGCAGCGAAAATAAAAATGTTTGCGTTCCCTAAAAATATACTTCAAGCCTTCCGAGGGGGAAATCAATTATCCACAAGGCCATCCTGCTGTCGGGCAGAAAAATCTAAGGCATTTTGTAGCTCGGCTGCCCTCCACTCCTGATCTCTCTGTCAGATGGGTCTCATCACGGTGCCTCCGAGTCTTTCATGTGTTTAATCTCACAACCCACCTGTGAGAAGAGGAATTACAGGGAAGGGGCTGAGGAAAAGGCCCAGACTTTTAAAGGGATTTAGCTGCCCAATTACCTGGCTCGGGGTTAGGCTGGAAATCCCCAGGAGAGAAGGATGTTGCACCTGGCTCTGCCAAGCCTTGGGTCAGTGCAGTTCTCAGTAGCAATGCCCATTTGGACCCGGGACAAGAGAGAGCTGAGAGCATCCCTGAATGGGCCATTGTTTCTGCCTTGATTGTTATTAAGAAATATTTTGAGTCTGAAAGAAAATAATTAAATAATCGGAGTCTGAATTCAGAGCATGAATTTCTGAGGCTGAGCAGGGTCTCACAGGGTTGGTGCTTGTGTTTATTCCAAGGGAAATGATTTGCAATTAACCTCCAAGTGCCATGAATTAACAGTGCTCCCTTCTGAGCTGTGATTTCGCTGCCTCCTCATGCACCAACACCACTCACTGGTCCCCCACCTCTGATCTCAGTAGGGTCCTGCTGAGAGGGTCAGCACAGAAGATGTACAGAAGAGCAAGAAAACCTAGTTTCCCTCTAACTGCAACATTTTCCCCATGTGAGGCTTCCTCGTGTATTTCTCCTTGCTTTTCCTAATGCCTGTCTTTCCATGGGCTCTCAGCTGAGGCTTGGCAGCTCATGATGCATCTGGGTGAGGACACGGTCCTCTGGGCAGCTGAGTTTGGGCACAGTCCCCACCATGCCCCCCCAAAAACATACCTTAGGCTGGGTTCTAATCCTAATGTTGGAGGCTGTGAGTCCAGGTGATGCTGCACCACCCCAGCTCTGTGGTCCCACACAGCGTTTGGGGTCTTGCTGCACGACATGTTAGGGACATGGAGAACTCTGTCCTGGAAGACCAGAGCAGTCACACAGTGACATTTTCTTGGGTATTCGTACTTTCTCCATGGATGAGTCTCTGGCACATGCAAACAGCCACCAAGATCATCTTTGGCTTCTGCAGAGGATGATGAGCTGGGTGACAGCCCAAGGTCACTGTGTGTCTCTGGAGATCTCTGAGCCCCTGGCAGGAGGTAGGACAGGGAACCCCATCCTCTGTGAACCCTTCTTTTGTAGGGTCATTATAGTAAAAGATGCAAACAGAAAAGGAGAGATGACAAATAATAGAGCTATTGGCATGGTATGTGCACCTGCTTGGGCATGAAGATGTACTTTTGGTTTTAATTGTTATAAACCATCATTCATTCATTCGTCACAAAGTCTCTGCATAAGTTTTTCTCAGTCACGTCTTGACTCAGAAAACGCATCTCACTCTAGAGGAGTTCCAAGGCAAACCCCCAGAATTCTCTGGATCCTCTTTTATAAGACAGTTTTCCCTGTGAAGGGCTGCCATGGGTGTTGCATTTTGACTTTTTGCCACGGCTTTGCTCTCAGCTTCCGGTAAAAGCCATAAAGCCCCTCCAAATTCCCTCAGCCTGCAGAGCTGCCTGACATGGTGCAATCAGTGTCTTATAAACCCACAGAGGCATCAGGGCCGTTCCCTTCCCATGCACTGTTTCTTATTAAAGACATATCCATGGGCCGGTCACACAGGCTCTGTTGCACAGCCAGGTATCCAGGCAACTTGCTCCAAACTTGCTGGAGTCAATGGAAAGAGTCTGCTGGCCCTCCACCACCACGGGCTTTAAAATGAGGTTGAATTCTTTGTTAGGAGCCAGCAGGATTCTCCATGGTATGTCAGCTGCTTGCAGGTGGATGGAGCAGGGGCTGAAGAGGAAAAGCACCAGGAAAGGACAGAACAAGGGGTGATGGTTTTAAACCAGAAAAGGGTTGATACAGATGAGGTAAAAGGAAGACATTTTTTATGGTGAGGGTAGGGAGACGCTGGCAGATGTTTCCCAGAGAGCTGGTGGATGCCCCATTTAATGTCAGGTTGGATGGGACTTGGAGCGAGCTGGTCTAGTCAAAGAAGTCCCTGCTCATTGCTGGGGCTGGAACGAGACGGCCTTTAAACGTGTCTCCAAACCAAATCGATTTGGGATTTGGAATTTCCAGCGGGCCAAAGCAGTCAACACAACTGGATCCACGTGGTTGCTGTTGGCAGCTGGATGTGTCCCGTCCTGCCCATCCCGAGCAGAAGGGAGACCATCAGCGTGGCATCCCCCGGGCTCCCCAGGACGAGTAGCGCGGGGAGGTGGAGCTACAGACAATCGGCCCCCGCCTGCCAGCTGGAGCACAAAGCCTAATTGAAGAAAGCTGTTCTTGCATCCATCCACACAAAGCATAAACAGCCAGTGTTGTGGTGACAAAGTTTCCAGCAGCTCCGGAGCTGCCGCTCCGAGCGCTCGCGTACATCGATGCTGACAGCAGAGAAAAAGGAAGGCGACGTCCTCATTGTGCAAAACTTCTCTGGCTGATTCCAGAATGGGTTCGGAGCTCACGCCCAGAATCTACACATCTGGGATGGTCCTGAGTCATGGACCAGATAATTCCTGCTTGGGTCTGGACTGTGGAAAAATTGGTCTTTTACATAAGCTCATTATTTCCCACTCTTATTAGATAAGGTTAATTTTTTCAAAACTTCTGCTGGTGTTTTTTGTCTTTACTGATGCTCTGTGGACACTGCCTGTGCCTTGGCCAAAGCAATTCTCTGTCTCCTCAACATGAGGACGTTCCCCACACATCCCAACCTCTCTCAGGGGGCCGAGGATACAATTTGCCCCTCGAGCTTTGGCTCTGGGCTGCAAGAACCACATCGAAGGGCTTTGCAGGACACAGGATGATCTAAGACTCTATTTTCGGGTTTGGTGAGTGCTGGGGGGAGTGGCAGAAGGTTAAACTTTTCCCACCACCTTCCTGCCAGAGATACACAGAGCCCTGACACTCCGCGCTGTTGGCTGCTCATCACAAGGCCCCCTGTCAAAACGAGGATGGCTGATGAGCTACGAACAAGCTCACAGTTAGATAATAGATGAAAGAGCCTCAAGATAAATTAGGTGCCTCCAGAAAACCTGGCCAAATGTGTTTAAAACAGGAGATCCAACACCATTAATTCTCATCAAGCAGCTTTAAAAAAAGGCAACCCAGCACTTGACTTATGCTTAGAAAACGTTATCTTTCCTTTTAACAGGGGTTTTATAGTGTATTTTGAGAAGATGACAAACAATAGGGTTATTTTGAAGTCATGCCAAGCACTACATTCGCTGGAGGGGAAGAACAATGTTACCTCCTATCTGTCAACTGACCCTGCAGCCATTAAGCCATTTCACCAACAAACAAGATTAATAAAAAAAGGGAAAGTGCTGTTTTTAACTTCCTTACAACCAGAGCTGGGGAAATGTCTTTGGATGAGATATTTGTTCCTTTCGGGAAAGATCATTTTGACAGAAGTTAAGCTTTTTTTAAAAGAGAACTCAGGATGGACTTTGGACAAGGCTTGGAGTGACGGGACAAGGGACAATTGCTTCAAACTGCCAGAGGGCAGGGTTAGATGGAATATTGGGAAGGAATTCTTCCCTGTGAGGATGGTGAGGCCCTGGCACAGGTTTCCCAGAGAAGCTGTGGCTGCTCCATCCCTGGAAGTGTCCCAGGCCAGGTTGGACGGGGCTCTGAGCAACCTGGGCTGGTGGGAGGTGTCCCTGCCCATGGCAGGGGGGGGAACAGGGTGATCTTTAAGGTCTCTACCAACCCAAACCATTCTATCAAAGCATTAGATTAATTACTTCTCAGCTAAGACACTAAATCAAAAAGCAGCATTTTCATAATTCCCATTCTGCAAAGGTAAAGGATTCATCTGAGGTTTTACCCTCCAATAGTTCAGCCTCAAACTATTCTGTGTCAAATCGGAATGAAATGCATGAGCTCTGAGCCACCATTCAGTGGATGGGAACTGTGGTAATTTAGAGCTTCTGGAAGAGGGGACCATATATTTTGCTCTGTGTCTGACTCACTATTGTCACACAAATAAATTTATAGCAATTAATAATAATAATAATAACAAATACATAGCATGTTTTCACCAGTGGTAATCCTTCCTAAATTGTCCCAAGCCATACAAAAAGAAAAAACAAAACTGGGGAAGGACAGATGGGAACAGCTATTCTATTTGAACACCTTTGTTGGCTAAATGAGCACCTGCTCACAAAGCACCCATCCAGCAGGACAGGATAGCTGAAAATGCTCTACCATGCCATTCCAATTTATCAATAAATGAATCTGAATATTTTCAAGGAGCAAATTCCTTGTGTTCTCTCATAGAATAAGCTCTTTCTCATGTGACACTTTGCCTTCTGTGGGTATTTGGGCTGGACAAACCAATGTTGCAAAGAATATGATCTTCAGATCAAAGGAGGTGCTGGCACCGGCGAAGGGTGGCAGTGCAGGAGCTGACAACATCCCCCACTCACAGGAATGAGCCAAACTGCACTTTAAATGCAACTATGAGTATTAAGGATGCCGTTTCCACCTTCCTGTGACACTTCCCCCAGCCCTGGGCAGGTGCAGGGATGTGCTGGGGAGAGCTTGCTGTGAGTGTGGGGTCTTTGCAACCCGATCTACTGTGGGCAAAAGCCGCTTTCATGTGCTGCGTGTTCAGGCAGGTCTGCTTCTTGTGGCTGACACACACAAACCACCCCCCCCTCCACTGCAAGGAAATAATTGGATGTTAATTTCCTCCAGCTTTGAGCTAATTAAGCACAATCTGGGGAGACAGCACAGCGCCAGGGGAGGGGGGTTGTCTTTTAAAGGTGTGCTTTGCGTGGGTAATTGTGGGGTTCGCTTTGCAGCAGCAACCCATGGGAGCAAAGGTGCACCCTGGGCACCCAAATTCCTTGGAAAACACGAGTGGGAGATGCCTCAGCTCCCCACTCAGGGAGGTGCTTTCTGGGGTTCTGTCCTCACCCTCAAACACCTGAGCTAAAGTCACGCCGTGCCCACCCTCACCTGGCACCCAGCGAGAACCCCCACCTATTGCAGCTCCTGTGCTGCTCCTGCCTGGGCTGAGAGAGAGGGGATTACTTCATTACCCATCCAGGAGTGCCAGGTGAAAGCTTATCTACCCGGGGAGATGTGCCCCGTTTCCTCAGCCTGCACACATGTGGTATCGTTTTTCCATTATTTGGAACATACAGGACTAAATTAATAACAGTTCCTACAAGGCCCTGGGGCTCTCTGTGGAAGAATTTTGATCTCCTTAGGAAAGGCTCTCCATTTCTCATAGGAGAGATGCACTTGACTCCTGACCTCTTTTCAAAGGCACCTGTGTGAGCTTTTAAAATCCACTACCACCAATTATCCACTTTCAACCTGAAGTGTTTAAACCTCGGACCACATTAACTGAGCTTAGCACATAGCCATGTCATTGCAGACTTCCTGATGTGAGGAGATGCCTTGACACGGCTGAAAGAGAGTTTAGGGATGAGGCATGAGATTATCAGCTTCTCCTCCTGACAGCTTCAAACAAAGGAGCCTTTTAGCCACCTGGTTTGTGTCTCCCACACCTGCATTAAGATTGGGAGACAAACCTTTGTACTGCTGCCTTGATCCTATTATTTGCATGTACCTGTCCACAGTCACCCTGCATCACTTAATAGCCTTCAGAGAGACCAAAGGGAAGAAGATGCACATCTACTATTTCTCTTTCAGGTTTAATACCTTTTCTTGTCTTTCTTTCCCATCCCCCTCCTCCCTTTTTTTTTTTTTTTTTCTTTTTTTCCCTCCTCCTCTCTCCAAGGCTGCAAGACTTTTAGGACGCTATGGCACTTATTTAAACTCTAAGGAGATTTATTTGGCAAGGTGGGATGGAGGAGGGGAGACTGTGAGGAGGCTGAAGATGTGCAGAAGGGATGAAAAGGGAGAGGAGGAGGCTGGTTTAAGGGTTTCTGATTTGGTTCTGCAGAGAGCAAAGTTCAGTGCCTTCTCCCAGCAACAGGGCAGTTGTTTGGCAGTGGGACTCTTCTGCTCCCTGCTTAGGTATAAAACACATTTATCTTCTTGTAACTGTGCAGAGACACCAGCAGCTCTCTCTGCTGCTGCCTCCAATTCCAGACAGAGAGGGATGCCAGCACTCAGGATGCTCCACCTGCGCCCCAGACACCTGTTTCCCTTCTCAGCCCCTGTGCCAGGATGTATCCTCCCTTAAAAATGGCACTGCTTTCTTACACCTACGGGCTTGAGTGTCCCAAGAAACCTGCTCCAAGGCCAGACTTAGCCTGGATGAGGACTCAGGATGTGCCCACTTACATCTCCCTCCACCCTTCGGTGGAATTAGCTTTGTATTCTCTCTCCCAGAGCTGAAGGCATGTCTAGATTTTAAATTAGATACATATTCTCTTTCCCATGCTCACAGAATTAGCCAGAAGGACAGAACATCATTAACATCCTGGATGCAGCCCTGGCTGACAAGGTATCTTTGCAAGGGCAGATTTCAGCCATAGGCTGTGCAGAGACATTGCTGCATTTCAGCCCCAGCCAGGACCTTGACTCATCAATGTAACTGAGTAAGGTAGAAATATTAGAGTTGCATTCATATTCCAGGCCTGGTTTAAATCACTAGCATTGTGGAAAGCTCTGTATAGGTCCAAAAAAAGAAAGGAGGGAAGAAAAGAGTTTTCTGGTTCTAGTTTTTCACATTTTCTTTTCCCCTCTGAAAAGTGAAACCCTCCAGCTGCCCAGCATTGCACAATGGCCCAAATGCTGAGAGTTCCAGCCCTAATCCCAGCCCTCTCTGCACGCCAGACCCAGCAGAGCTCGGCAATGTGCCCCGTCACCATCGTGCTTCCCAAGCCCTTCCCTCCCGGAAGCATCTGCTGCTCCTGGGGTCACAGCAAGTGGCTTGTCCCCACCACCACACCATGCACTTGACCTTTGAAACTTGTCCTTCAGCTGCAAGAAACACAGGAGAACAAAGAACAGGGTCAGCTGCCTGGGCCATCCCATGATTTGTGCTGCCACAGGAAGGAAAGTGAGTGTAAATCTCCAGATTTTAGTCATGTGTTGTACATGCTTTCCATTATGGTCAAAGGAGTGTTGCCAGTGTCCCACCAACCTGCCACGTGGGATGATACAAAGCCCAAATGTCCTCCTGGGTTACCAAGTGATGGATAAGCTCCTTGTTCTCCTTCTGTCTCTGTGGGGGTGACACTGTCATGGGTGCTCTGATCCACTGCAGGATCCCTCCAGTCCTGGATGCAGGTGCCAGGGAAAGCCACTGAGGTCCTCATCTGGTTTTGTTGTCTTTGTTGTTGGTTATTATTATTGTTACTATTATTATTATTACAGTATCAGTGGTCAAGCCTCAGATCTTTGCCATCCTACACCCAGTGACACAGAGCAAAGCTTCACCAAGGACTCTGGATCTCTCCAGGAGGGAATGATGGGAACAAGAAAGCATCGTGCACCATACCCATGTGCCAGATGGTGAGCTTGATGGATCAGGCAAAAAACCAGTCCAGCGAGGGGTCTGATCCTCAGCACATAAATAGTTCTGCACCAAATGCCATCCCATAGTGAAGAGAAAAGGCTCGACCAAAAGTCAGTAGCTCTGGAGGGAAAGGGTGGGCTGCGGTGAAAGAAAAGTGCTGAACCTTCCAAGAGGGATGGATTCGGTCCCTCTCTTTGGCTTAGCTTTCCTATGATCTTGATGTCAAAGGAATCACTGCATGTTTGGCCACCTCAGTGCCTGTCTGTTAAAGCCTATTTTTCTCTGTCTTTTCTGTTCTGTGAAGTCCTCAGAGCAAGGTTGTGTCTTGCTATATAAGGTCCATCAGAAGGGAGTTCTGACCTGAGTTCCTGCTACTGAAACACAAATTCTATCTAGATTGTAATGCAGTGCCTGCTGTGCTTGTGACCTGGGTTGAGAAATACAATTTACTATCCGTGGAAAATTTTTATTTGAATGAAAATGTTGAGTGGTTTGTTTGGAAAAGGAGAACCCCGAGCACGGTTCCCATTTTTCCCAGAAAAAAAAAAAAAATCCCTGAAGAAAGTTTACAAACCCCAGAAATTCTTGTGAAATCAAAAAGCATTCAACAATCAGCATTACAAAGTCAAACCAAAGACAATGTCGTCTGTCCCACGGGCGGATTTCCTTCCTCCCCAGGACTCCCTGGAAACCCTTTTCTGTCTCCCAGCCTTGGTCAGGGCTCTCATTCCACAGGAATCGCTTCTGCGCTCGTGTGTCGACACCAAATCTGTTTCCAATAGGCGCTAAAAGGTCTGCTGGTCGTACTCCTGTTTCACAAAGAGCTCTCCCAGCTCTCACTGGCTGTGCCTCACAGGGTGGTTTGTGTTTGTTCATCCATCTGCAGGGCTGTGCTGGGTCCAGAAGGCTCAGGAGGGCCCAATTCCAGCTTGTGGAAAGGCTCTGCCCTTCACCGTGGTGGCTCTGCCCATCTCCACCCAGCCTGCCATGGCTCTACTGCAGCTTCTCCTCTCCTCCCAGGAGCTGCTGGGGATGGAGATAGACAAATCCAGTTGCTTTCACCTTGCTTTGCCTCCCATCAGCTTGTTTGAGATGCTTCCCATGCAGCCAGCAGCTTCTTGGAAGGGGCTAAAGCTGCCCATGTACAACTTTTTCATCCTGTATTTTAAAACTGAAATTCCAAAGAAAACCACAGTGTGAAAATTAATAACTTAGTACTTGTAGATAGCAAAAAGTTGAGAGACCATCAGCTGATCTGCCTTAAATTCAGCTCCAGGACAGGATTTCAACTTCTCCAAGCAGAGGAGGTTTGTTGTTTGGTTTTTTTTTTTCTGTAGAAAATAACATGTCCGTAGGTTTCTCCCCATCACAGACAAGGCTGTGGTCTTACCTGCAAACCTCAGACAAGGAGGACACCAAGGAGTTTTATGCTGGAGATGCTCCTGTTGTCTCCAAGAGGTAGACCTTCAGAAGTGATAGGGGTGAATCAGAACACTCTCTCCTCCTCCTTCCTGCCCCATTTCCCCCACTGCCCACACCATCACCATGTCCTCACCATACCTCCAGAAGGTCTGTCCACTCCATTCGCAAGTATTCAGGTGCTTGTTAATGACCTAGTGCTGTAAAGTCCCTCAAGTGGAACTGAAGGCTGAGCAAGAAGCATCGGTTTGTTCCATGTCTCCATCCTCAGGAAGCCAAAGCATCACCAGAGGAGGTCAGGGCACATTCCCAAAAATGTGACCCATCCTCTCAGCAATGTGAGTGTAACTCAGAGCATGCCATGGGCTCACTGGCATCTCTGGAGCTTGCTGTCATGACTTCACAGAGTGCTGCACTCCCCCAGGACGAGCAATCCAAAGAGGAGGAGGCTGGTGGTGCCTCTGCTGCCCTCAGACAGCAGGGGCTCGTGGTTGTGTAATGTTTACATGACCACAGAGCTCACCATGGCTACACAGACCTCAGGAACAGCAGCTCCAGCCCAAGCTCAGAGGAGAACTGCCCAATTCCCCCCGGAGCCAGAGGAGCTTCTGCTTGCCTGGACAAGTAGCTGAGAGCTGCCTGTGTCTTAGGGAGAGAGACAGCGAAGTCCCACACCCCCTTGTGTTGGTGTTCTCCATCTCAGAGCCACAATTTCCAAGGAGGTTGTTCATACAACTGGGATTTCTGCAGTGCCCTCATCCTCCCTGCAGTGCCTGCTGTGTAGCCCCAAGTCCCTCAGTCTCAGCTGTGCTTTGGGAAGGTGCTGGGGTTTGCATGATTTCCACAGCAGCACCAGCAGTGAGAAGAGGAAGGGGGACAGAGGGTCAAGCCACCTGCAAAAGGTTCAAACACCCTGCGTGGCATTGCAAAGAAACAGTTTGATCACAATCACTCATAGAATCACAGAATGGTTTGGGTTGGAATGGACCTTAGAGGTCATCTTGTTCCACTCTGTCCAGCCTGACCTTGGACACTTCCAGGGATGGAGCAGCCACAGCTTCTCTGGGCAACCTGTGCCAGTGTGGGCTCATGTTGGGTTCTGTTTGAAGGACAACCTACAAGGTACTTGCTCAGCTCCAGAGTCCACTCTGATCTCGGCACAGTCCTGCCACTCCTCCATATTCCAGCAAATTTACCTCCCCCGTCAGCTTATTGAGTTTCCTTTGCTCCCTCCCACTGCCCAAGTTCATCTCTTTGCAGTCAGCCTTGTCCAGCTCCTCTCACCAAGGCAGCACAGCTGTGACCTAGGAATGCTCCACGATGCATCCGACCATCCTGCTTACATTCCACAGTGGAAAGTCTTTGAGACAGGTCTGATGGACTCTCAGCTGAAGATCTGAATGGAAAAGGAGGATACATCCAGACTTTGCGATGGATGAGCCAGTGCTGAAGCATTTGTGCTACAGAGGATTGGAGGAAGGCTGAAGAGACTTGGCTTCTTGTAGGATGGAGAGCTGAAGATCAAGTCCTTAGGCCTCTTCTTGAATTTTCCTTGCATTTCTTAATCCCATCCTTTTTGCCCATCACCATATTTCTGATATTGCAATGTATTGTTCCCATTAGAAATGTGGAAGTGTGGCTGTGCATGAATATGGTGACACAAAGAAGTCACTTCCAGCAGATGTTGGACCTGTGCAGTAAATGCTTAAGGCAGATTTCCTCGTTGCCCAAGCAGATGAAGCTCTTCATCCTGCCACATCTGGGCAGACAGTCTGGGCACTCCAGCCAGGAGAGGACAGAGCTGTATCCAAACGCCCTAGTCAGAGGATTACTGGCGTTCATGCAGACAAATTCCTGACTGATCCAATGGAGGTCACGGGCTTGACTTCATGAAGAACAACTTCTGATGGCAAACATCGGAGGGGGATGTGTTGGCCAGTTGGAAGTTGTTTTCTTCAGTTTGTTTGTTGTTGCTTTTTTATGAAGATTTTTCTTAAAGCCTTTATTGCTGGTACCTTTTTGAGCTCCAAATCTGGATAAATAAATGCCCTGGTTAACAAACCTCAATCTTTGCCAAACCACATCTTCTGGGAAAGAAGGGGGTCGGCCCCTGAGACAATCCCTGGGGAGCCTTATGGGGACAAGTTATACATGCTGGCACTCAGAGGCCCTTTTTTCTAATTTCCCTAAACTCAAAACCTCACAGAACCTTCCTCTGTGTCATGGGGACTCTTTTGTCATCATGTTTGGGGAGGATTTTTCATCTGAAACCAACTGGACTTTTCAGGCTCTCACAATCCCTCAGACCTGCAGGCGCAGTGGTCTTCCTGATGGATACAGGCATCCTCAACAAACTTCTCCTTCACTCCCAAGCTGACTCTTTCCACACCTCTCTCTCCTCTCAGGCATTCCCCTACTCACACAGGGAATGCTCCCACATCCACCTGTGGATCCTTCGAGGTGGAATCCACCACTGCACCTGGTTTTTGCAAAGCTCTGCCAGACCTGGAGGGGTCTTCCCCTCTTTGTGAGCCACAGGCCACCAAAGGTGGTGTTAAACTCTGGGGCACGACAGCTCAGGCTCTTGGGGGTGATGGAGATCTGTGGCCATTTCCCTTCTTCCATGTAAACGCATGGAATGGTTTGGAGAGAGGAATAAGTGGCACAAAGGATTTGGAGGTGTTTTCAATGACTGAAGACCATGCAGGTGAAGCTTTTCTCAGGGTAAGTGCCACAAAAAGATAAAAGTCTTGCCTGCATGACTTTTCCATGAGGCTGAAGATCACCCAGAACAGCAGTTCCTGAGAAGTTTGCTGGGTGAGACAGCTTGAATCAACAAGCTCTCCCTAGAAGAAGACTCCTTGGGGTGACACCATTCAAAGACTGTGGGTTTTGCACACCTCAAAGACCCAGACGACGTTGATGAAGACTCACACACCAGGACTCACAGCCATGGAGATCCCTGAGTAACAGCACACAGTGGTCATTCCAGTTAGAGTCTTTGCCTGGCATTTAGGGCAGGAAAACAAGGAGGGAAAACCCATAAGGGAAAAAAACAAAAAACAAAAAAGCAAAAAGCCATGGGGACCATGCACCACCCACGTGGAGAGCTCCAGATGTTCCCACCACCAGCCCAGCAGCCACCAGTCTATTAGATACTCATTAGCAAGTGTAGACACTGGCAGCCCCAAATTTGGGGGCCTCCAGACTGCAAAACTGCCCCTCTTTTCCCTCCCCAGCCCTTTCTTTGAAGATCCCACAGCCTCCTGCTGACACACATCTTGTGGAGATGCCTCTGAGTGAGAAGCTCCTCAGCACCACCCGGTGCAGTGAGGGTACAGCCCCTGAGGATGGATGGTATCCAAATGTTTGGCACAAAGTCCAACTTTCCTTACTTTTAGGCGTATCTGTGGCTTTTTGATACTGTAAACAACTGACATAGGCATGGAAGAATAGTGTATCTGAAACAGTTTATACAAAAGGATTCCATCTGTCAGTCTGTTTACAGTTCACATGTGAAAAGGCAAAAATCTTTAAAAGGAAAGCCCCGAGGGGAAAAACATTTATATATATAAATGTGTATATATCCCCCATCCATATATATGGGATATGCTACACATAATCGTTGAAGTGGAAAAGTATTGGTGTAGACTTTCTTTTTCTCTTGAATAGCAGTATTCTTTTCCTTTTTTTTCCCCCCTGGTGTAAATTAAATTTTCCCAGTTTGCTTTCTAACTTATTCAAAACAGCACAAAGAGAGCAGACTGGAATTAAACAGGGTGGTTTGAAAATTTCTTTTTTTCTTTTTTTCTTTTTTTTTTTTTTCTTTTACAAAACACTCTTCAGTTCTAAAGTTGTCCTAGAGCTTCTTGAAACTGTGCATCAGATCATGGTATTGCAATAAAGAAGAAATACTGCTATTACACCCTTGAGAATAACCTTGAAACCCAGCTGCTGTGTTATCTAAAGGGGGGGGTTTAGAAATTGCTGTGAGAGCTTTAACTTCTGCTTGGACAGACACCAAGGAAAACCAGAAGTGATCCAGGTTTCGTGTCTTTTCCCAGGGGAAGAAAAAATCCTGCCTTAATTATCCACCTCTCTCCTAAGTGCCAAAAGGCAAAACCCTGGAGATGAGCACGGTGAAGACCAGAGTTTGGAATGTTTGTGCTGGGCTGAAGCAAGGATCATCCAGAGGTGTCCTGCAGGTGACAGGCACCAGCATCCAAGAGTGTCTTTAGCCTTGTTGTCCCTCTCTCTGGACCCAATCCTGTGGCTCCAAGCTCCGTGGATGAGCACTAAAACACTTTGATGCTCATCGGGGATGAGGGATTTATCCTTGGCTGAGAGGATCCTTACATGGAATTAGGGAATATCCTGAGCTGGAAGGGAGCCACAGGGATCATCAAAGTTCACAACTGCTCGTGGGGGAAATGCTTTGAGGACCAGAGCTCTGGCTGCATCACTGGGGAGGAGGGTTCAGGGAGCAGATATGGGTTTTCCACCTCTGGAACATGAGTTTTCACATGGACACGTGTGATGGTCCCCTCAACATGACACTCAGTGGGACCCCAAGAAAGCTGGGGAAGCTGCAAGGAGAGGGTCTTCTCACAGAGACACCACTGAGGGCAGGTTCAGCACCACTCCACGAGCACTGTGTTGATCCAAAGACCATCAAGATTAAGGGAGACCTCAGTAGAGTTACAACTTTCTCATGAGGGGAAGAAGAGGGGCAGGCACTGATCTCTGCTCTGGGGGGACCAGGGAGTGGTCTGAAGTTGTGTCAGGAGAGGTTTAGCTTGGATATTAGAAAAAGGCTCTTCCCCCAGAGGGTGGTGGGCACTGCCCAGGCTCCCCAGGGCAGTGGGCACAGCCCCGAGTCTGCCAGAGCTCCAGGAGGGGTTGGATGATCCTCTGGGGCACAGGGGGTGACTGTAGGGGATGATCCTGTGCGGGGCTGAGGGTTGGACTCAATGATCCTTGTGGGTCCCTTCCAACTCAGCGTATCCTGTGGCTCTGTGAAGTGTCCCATCTTGGGCTCCCCTTGCCCTCCTGGCACGGCAGGTTTGGCAGAGAGGACACTCAGACTGCAGCACATCTCAGGCCCTGCTCTTACGTTCTGCTGTTTGTTTTTAGGAGCCCCACAGAAGAAGTGAGATGGGTAACAATGCAAAGATTTACATGTGGCAACTGTTTGTTTTAATTGCACGGGATGAAATGAAGGTTTTTCTGCAGCAAGGGGAGGAAGTGGGGGCTGTTTTTATGGGCATACCAGAGCCCAGCCAGCCCTGGGAGGTGAAGGAGCAGCGTTGCCCACCAGCTTGACCAAACATGTGCTCCTCATATTCCTCCACCATGAAACAGCTCTTTTTTATTGTGTCTTGGCAGAGTTGGGAGCCTGCAGTCCTGGTACAATCACATCCCACTGCTGTGAAATTCCATGGGCCTAAATCCTGCCTGTACGTCTCACACGGAGCAGGAAGGAGGGTGAAGCACTAACACACCTATGCCCCCCCCTTCTGCAGGTGTTACGATCTCTGAGAGACCCCCTTTCTGCTCCACATCACGCAGGGCATAGCAGAGGGCAGTCCCAAAGAACAGGAGAAATAATAAATATGCTGAGGTTTCTAATGGAAGTTTATTGCCTGTGTTTTGGACCATTATGGGGCCAGCGTTGGCTGTAATTTTTCCCAAGAGATTTGCTGAAAGCAAAAACTCAGAGCAGAAAAATGCCACCTTTTTGGAATGTCATGTTTGCCAAATCACTTCGTATCTCCTAACCCAGGCTGTGTGTGATCCAAACTGTCCAGTTGCTAAGAAACAATGAAAAACTGAAGGAAAGATGCTTATTAACATTAAAAAAAAAAAAGGGGGGGGAAGGGGCAGAAGCAAACATTTTTTAGCAGTTCATAATACTCACATTGCTATTGTTTGACAGCCTTTGCCCTGTTTTACATCCTATGAAGAGCTATGTTGAAATGGCATCAGTGAATCTCCAAGAGCAGGGATATTTCTTAAAGGAAAAAAGTGCATTTCAGAAATACAGGTGCTTGTTTTGTTCTGTTCTGGGAGATGCTGTCACATCTCACAGTTTCTGGGACCAGCATTGCTAAGATGGGAGCCGCCAAAGGCAGGAAGAGGAGTTTAAACTCTTGAAGTGATATTTTCTGGAGAGGTGAGAGAGTGGGTTTTGCCAGAGATGACTCTCCTGGGTAGACCTACCTGAACAAGTTCAGCTTAACTTACGGTGGGGAGAAACCTGGTCTTGGACTACCCTGTGCTGCCAGATGTGGATCCCAAACGACCTGTCTGCAGAGAGGCAGCTGTGCTGCCACCCCCAAAGAGGACAGGCCTGTGCCACCACCATGTCTGGACATTTGTTGGGTCAAATGGGTGCCTTTGTGCTCAGAAGATCCACCAGACTTTCCCGAGGCATCCTGGCTTCAGCTGAGACAAGCTGGGAGCCAGTCTTGCCACTCATTAGAGGGTGGCAGTTTTATTAGCCTTTTTTAATTTATTTGGCACTTGAAGGCTGAATTTCCTTTCTTTTGCCATCCAGCCCCTGCTCGAGGGTGTCTTCTGTACAACTCTCCTGATTCTTCTAAGATGGAGTTGGGAGTTGGTGATTTATGGTCATTTATTTTTGCTTTTGTATCCCTGCTACCTTTTAAGTCCCCTCTGTTTTGGCTGCCTTGTTTTTCTTGCTTTGGATGTGCAGACTGGAGGGAGGTAGCAAACTCCTGCCCAGGCCCATGGAGCTTGAGGTGACCAGGGGACAAGGTCTCTTGCTAACATCTTCCTCTGCTACCAAAGTGAATCACCACAAACCTCTTCTCATCCAGGAAATCTTGAACAAGCTTTTGAGGATGCCATCAAGGCTGTTTCTGGATTATTTTGCCTCTTCTTTTTTGGAGGCAGCATGCTTTCTGTGTTTCACTTGGTTGGTTTTCTTGGGTATCAACTGCAGCTTGGTTTAATCTTCTTGTCTCCACCAACTTGTGTGCCAGGCCAAATGTCTGGCCCCACATAAGTGGATATGGGAACACACATCCCTAAAGGCACCACTGCTTTCTTCACTGACTTTGAACCCCAGAATGTGAGGCATTGCATGAGAAGTAAAACCTCCCCTCGGGATGTCTTCTGCAGGTAGAAGGAATGATGTGTGTGGCCTGACATGAAAGGTCCTGCATGGAAAATTCCTGGAAATGTAACACACTCAATGTTTGTACACAGCATCTCTCTTGCAGAGCTTTCCACACCAACAGGAGCCCCAGTCTGTCATGGACTTCATGGTACCTGTGTTTTGGGGGGAAAGGATCTGAGGAGGTGGTGTAGGACCTCAATTGGTATTGCAGGACAAGAGAGAGGGATGCTCCACAGATGGTATGGGTAGCCAGGCAGATGTCAAGGTCAGCCTGTGAAGTCTTTTGGGTGTTGATGACGGCTGTCTGGGACTAACAGGGAGCTTTGAAACATGATTTGGCATGAAACAAAACAAATGGATAAAAGTGAGTGTTTCACTAGGTAGGACCACCACAATTCCCATTGAAACGGAGCACAAAATGTTCAGAGCAAAAGAAGAACACCTTGTCTTGGCCACACAGGGATGTCACGCAGTTGGTGGTTGTCTGTAAGATAAAGTTATGCAGTGGGACAAGCAAAGCAGATAAAGAGAGGTTGTTTCTTATTGAATTAGAAACATTATTTATAGATCCACAGGATATGCAGAGTTGGAAGGGACCCACAAGGATCAGGGAGCAGCCTTGATCAAAGGCAGAAAAAAACACAGGTAAATCCAACTTGCCTTGTTTGCAAATGTCCTGATGTGGGATCATCCCACAAAGCTGCAGGTGTTTAAGTGGGACACAGAGGTCAGGAGTGTGGAGTCCCTTATGAATCAACAACGACACCTCAGTTGGTGGGCAGTTTAGGTCTGAAAGAGTCATCTCTGCTGTGCTGGTCAGAAAAGGAAAAATTAGTATCACTGGTCTGGCTGTGCTGACACATCCCCCACCTTGCCAGCAGTGGAGACACAAGGCACCTGCCCAGGAGACTTAACACCAGTGGTCCTCACAGTTTTCCAGCAGTGACACCATTTCCCTTCCAGGTCTCCCATCCTACTTCTGGTTTCAAGCCAGATGGCAGCAGTTAAAGGTCTGTGAGTTACAGAATCAGATCATAAAATATGTTGAGCTGAGAGGGACCCACCAAGTCCAACCCTTAGCCCTGCACAGGACCATCCCCAAGAGTCACACCCTGTGCCCCAAAGGATCATCCAAACCCTCCTGGAGCTCTGGAAGCCTCAGGGCTGTGCCCACTGCCCTGGGGAGCCTGTTCAGTGACCACCACCCTCTGGAGGAAGAGCCTTTCTCAAATACCTAACCTAAACCTGCCCTGACACAACTCCAACCATTGCCTGGGTGCTGTCCCCTGTCCCCACAGAGCAGGAATCAATGTCTGCCCCTCCTGAGGAAGCTGGACGTGCAATGAGGTCTCCTCTCACCTCCTCTTCTCCAGCAGAACACACCAGCTCCTCACACATCACCTTCATCCCCAACCCCAGTGCAGTGGATTTGCCATGGGGTGACCCATGAGCAGTCCTTGGGTCTGGGACAGGTTGTCCCTCGAGACAGCCCTACAAGGATGGAGACCACAGAGGGAAAGGGCAGGGTGGGAGTGCCAAGGATGCACAACACCCAGGCAGGACCCCAGAGCCTTCAAATGCCCCTGCATGGCCAGTGTCTCCTCCCTCCTGTCCACAGAGCAGCTTTGCTGGCTGGACACGCGCGCGCCTTCGCGATCCCGACCGGCACAGCCCGCAGGACCATTACCTCAGCACCGGGTGGGGTGGCCCAGCCCAGAGGGCCTCCAGTCGAGGCTCTGCATCCCGAGACACACACACAGAGCAGCCCCTCCCTCCTTCTTCTCTTTTAACCTCTTGTTTCTGAAGTGGTTTCTAAAATAAGCCCAAGCCCCAGCAGCTGGAAAAGGCGTTCGCTGTCAGAGTTGGCCCCTGTGCAGACCGACTGGATACGGCAGGCGCTTGTTTTGCATTTTAAGCCTAAACATTTTTTTCCCTCCCTCCCCCTGCTTTTTGCAGCTCAGCTCTTCGTTTTTAATAGTCCTTGTCATGATGGAAAGTGCCAGACTCCAGCTGTTCTTCCCAAACCTCTGGGAGAGGCCTGGTTACATCTAGTTCTCATAAATCTTGAATCCAGTTCTAGCGAGTCTTTAAGCCTGACCACTACGCTGCCCGGGCAGTCTGTGATTGAAAACAGGAGTAGAGGAAGAAAAGAGGAAAGGAGGGAAATAGAGAAAAGACCTCACACTTGCTGGCTGTTTTGGGAAAAGCCTCCAAGAGGTACAGCGTGTGTCACACGGTGACGAGAGTCAGGGTGTTCTCCACAGCACCTGTGTCACCTTATGAATGACATGAGGCATCAGAGGAAAGGGTGGTGGAGACAGATTGCTTGCAAAAACAAAGGCAGGGTTCACCTGGCTCGCACAAGAAAGGTCTGGGGAAATGTTTTTGGGTCAAGAACTTTGAGAACCTGCACAAACGAGGTGCAAAGATTCTAAATCTCTCAAGGATCTTCAGCTGAGGCAAACTGTTCTGGGCTTTGTGTGTTGGATTTGTCTGTTGTGGATTTGGCCTTCACGGTTGAAAAAGAGCAAAATAGAAAAAGGAAAGAAAGGAAATGCAAAAATGCACACTCATTTAGGAAATAATGTACCGATTACTGCAAGAAAACATCTTCCCCACTGCTTGGTGAGGAGTGAGAGAGTGTTTAGACTCACAGAGCACTGACATCTCTGAGCTGGGTCATTCCTTGAGCTGTGAAACCCTGAGCTGTCCCGTGAGATCCAGGCACTCAACGTGCTCTGTGTTGGGCTGGAGTCACCAGCACTGGTGGGGACTTGCTGCACAAAACAGTTCAAAGCCCATGCTGTTCTACAAGGTGGACCATGTACACAGCCACCAGCTACTTGTGGGGCCAGGGCTTTTGTGTACCTGGGTGGCCACAAAGGCTGGGAGCAGTCCAAAACATGAGGAATTCAATGATGGGAGTGGGAAATTAAATGTTTCCACACAGAAGAGGAAGCTGTGCCTTGGCCCAGAAATCACAGTCGGCCTGGACACGAGGTGCCAAGGTGTATCTTGGGCAGGAATCCTGCCTGAGGTGGGCAGAGGCTTGGGCTCACATAGGGAATGATGGATGGAACCCTTCCACATGGATGTAGCCTCCGGCCTTTCCAGCAGCAGCACCAGGAATACCAAGGCCATCTAGAGTGTCAAAGACCTTCTGTTCCCTGCAGGTGAATGAAGTCTTCACAAGCTTGGTCCTACTTCCACAGGAAACTGAGAACCCCCTCTCTCTCCTTCTGTAAGGATACAATGCCAGAATGACTTGTGGGTTATCAAGGGCAAAAGGCTCCTCTTGAGCTTGAAAAAGGAGCTTGTTATATTTGTGGGTGGAGTTATATTTTAAATCACTACATGATGATGTGGGAAGCTCTTCCAGATCTCTGCACGCTTTGCTACAGATGTGTCAGGAGGTAAGGGATGATAAAGAAGTTGCTACGTGTCCTACTCTCCCCATGACTTGGAAGAGATAAAAGGAACCTTACATTTGTTAGCTGAAAATGAGACAGAAAACAGCCAATGACCACTCTAGAAGATAAAATGTCAAGGGCAGAACTACACAGGCTTTCATAGTGTGGGAAGGATTGAAACCTTGGCCAAAATCATTATCACCATCATTCATAGAAACTTTTGCTATTTGTGTCCATGTGAGAAGTTTTGGGAACCATCGCAGAGAGAATTCTCAAGAAAAAAAGGGTATAGTAAGTGAAACATCCCCCCCAAGCCCCTCAGCCTTCCCTAAGCTACCAGACAGAGATCTCTTCAGAAAACAACATTGACATTAACCAGTAGCATTGAAGCAGGCACGTGTTTGGATCATGGAAACCAGTAACTTGGGGGAGAAATGTGGAACTCAAGGGCCATGTGATGGATGGGTGGGCAACAGCTTTTTAAGTCTCCGCATTTCAAAGGAGCATAAACACTGGTTTCTGCAAGTGCAGCTTAACCTCATCTGACTCCAGGGGCACCTTCTCCTTGCCTCCAGTGCCTCTTGGACAGGGTCTATCAGAAGCACAAGTTTCCATGGGTAAGCCATGCACTTATGCAGCTGCATATTTAAATGCTTAGAGGAGCCTCCTTGCTGGATTTCCCAACATCTGTGCTGGCCTGCCTTGGAAGCCATTCCCCTTCTTGGATCGGGACGCTCGGAGCGTGCGGAAAGCAGCGGGAGCAGCTGAGGACAATATTCCTGCTGTGAGGCAGAGCTGGGTGTAGGGATGGGGGAGAGCACCTGCGGGTGCAAGAGCCGCAGCCACATGGAATTCCACTGTGTTGACTGGGGCATCCCTGAGCAGGTCATGGTGGACATGGCAGGAGGGATGTTGGGAGCCCACAGGATGAGATCTAGTGTCTTATCCCTGTCTAACTTCTGTCTGCAGCCCGACCTGGGACTGTCTGAAGTGGTTTTCACTGTCTTGCCCCCAGGCCCTTTGTGAGAGAGCCAGGCTCATGCCAAGGTAGGCTGAGCAGCAAGGACGGCTTTGCTGCGTGGCTCAATTTATTACCACAGACACGTTTCCAGTGCTGTTACAAAGCTTATCTCCTGCTGTTATTTCTCAATATCAAATCACAGTAAGAAAACAGATTTCCCTTTGCTTAACACAGGTAGTATTACACTTGGGAGTGTTAATGGCTTAAGCAAAGATTTTTCCACCTACAGGCAAGGGACTGATAGTTTATCCATCTGCTGCATAAAGCCAATGCCTAAATCCCAGCTTTAATGGGTCACATCACCTGTGGTTTCAAAATAACTCAGAATTTTCCCCCAATGTAAGATGCAGAATAGTGAAAATTAGTACTTGGAAGTGAAATGGAGCTTTTTTTTCAGTTCAACAAACAACCAGGAGCCCATCACATTTTCAAGGTAAATTGTCTTGAGTGATTCTGTCGTAGGTCAGAGGGAGGTCAGACAAGTTAGGCTTGGTCTTTTTCCTGCGTTGTCGTCTCTCAGCAGGAGGAGGAAGTGCACCTCAGCAGGTGTCATAAACACCAATTTCCCAAAATTTCAGAATCATTTTAGATCTAATTACAAGACACACATGGTTTTTGACTTTCCCCAGGAAGACTTTGGGAAGTGTCCACCACTAAATCAAATAAAAAGGAATTTGCAGTGATTTTGCTGCATTGGATGCATTTGCATTTCTAATCCAGGAAATTCAGTTTCATTCCAGAAACTTATTTCAACAGGCTGTGTTCTAGGTCAATTCACTTGCTGCAGCATCACTGGGGCAGGAAGGAGACTTTTGCACTTTGCTTCAGTGTGTTTGTCAGGAAAAGAGACACTAATAAACTGAGTTTTGGGACAGGATGGGCACTTGTGCTGCTGCCTCCACCTCTGCCTCCTACGACAGAAATCCCCCCCCCTCAGTAGTGATTTGACACAGAGGTAAAAGGCTGAGAGAAATCTCAGTGGTGCCAAATTCATGTTCTAAGTTAATTTCAAGGTCATAAAGGATGTTGTGAGGCAAAGAAACCTGTTGGCTCTGGAGGTCAGCAAAAGCAACATGAGTGATGGTGGCATTTTTAGCAACAGGTGTCTCATAGGAGACTCCTCATACACTGCCTGAGCTGTTTATGGCCTTCAGGGGTGACTAGGATTAGGTCACTTACTTTAAAATCCCATTTTAGATATTGACTGGTGGTGTTTGTCTCTTTTCACTCCACCCTTCAAAGTTGCAGTGTCGTACTGGTGTCACCTCTCCCTCTGAAGGCCACACTGAAGTGTTTGTCCTGATGGACCTCTGTGGTCCCCTCTGTTCCACAGCCAAAGGGACAATTCACTGCCTGCAACCCTTGGGTGGGTGAGCATATCAAAAGCTTTTCTCACTTGCCTTAATGGAGGTGCATAGGGCAGGGACACCCAAGGTGAGGTTAACCATGATTTACTTCACATCTGGTGGCCCTTCAGAGGGACCTAAGCCACCACAGAGAGGAAACATTGATAATATGGATACTACAGTTGTCCTTAGCTTTCTGTCCTTGCTGATCATTAAATTATGCCACAGCCCATTACAGACAGTCCTAAATCTATTAATAAACCTTCTGCAGCAGTAAATCCCTAGGTCTGACTGCAGACTGTCAGTACCTCCCCTGATTTATTCTCCATTTACCCACCATTTGCTTCGTGGATAAAGTCAGGTGGCCTCTAGTTTTACTCCCTTTGTGACCTCTCACTGATGGCAGTGACAACCTCTGAGAGAAGGTGCTGAGGCCTCCCATGGTTTGTGGTTGTGACTGTTTGTGGAAAAAAAATTGAAAAAAAATTAAAAGCTCCTCATGTGAAGATGCCCAAATGCAGGAAACCCGAGGTAGAGGCTAAATGAGGGTCACAGGACCTCTGGCTGCTGTTGGTGGGCACTCCAGCAGGTCCCCATGAAAACATCCACCTCTTCCAGGGGCCACAACTCTTTGTCTCATCCCAAACTGTGTCCATCACCCTCACAGCCAGAGGAACTTTGGGATTGACAAGGCCCATGGACTAACAGTGGAGCCAGTTGCTCTGCTCTGTGGCAGCCCCAGGGTGGGAAAGGGCTGGGAAGCAGGTCTTGAGGCAGTGGGGGAGGTGAAGATCCACAGCTGAGGGATTAACTCCACAAGTTTTGTGCCAGGGACCAGGATCAACATGTAGAGGGACAGGAAACAGACTGAAGATATGCCAAGGGAGGTTCAGGTTGGACATGAGGAAGGATTTCTTCACTGACAGGGTGGTCAGACACCAGAAGGGGCTGCCCAGGGAGGTGGTGGAGTCCCCACCCCTGGAGGTGTCCAAGGAATGGCTGGACGTGGCTCTGGGCTGGGGGACAAGGTCATGGTGGGTCAAACGTTGCACTTGATGAACTTGGAGGTCTATTCCAACTTTAAAGATCACATTATTCTATGAAACTTTATAAAATATAAAAATCAAGTATTTAATGAAACAATACAATATTCTATCATAAAACATTCTATGAAACTTTATCCTGTGAAACTGTAAAGAGTCTGTGGAACTCTGATTATTCTATGATTAAAGGGGCTGTGGAAAGCTAAAGATAATTTCCAGAGGGAGGGTCCTGGCCAGGAGGTGACCCTCTCCCAAAGCACCAGCCGTGCATCCTGGGACACCACACTTCGGAAGCGGACCTGGGCAAGCAGCAGGCTGCTGGCACATGCTTTGGGATCCCGTCCCTAGCAAGGCAGAACAGCCTCACTTTCTTCAGTTCACAACTGACTTGTCCCGTGGTGGGGGAAAGTTTAATAGCCCGTCTTAGCCTGGACACTTGTCTAAGTTTAGAGAACTCAGGAAATTTGCTGGACTAGAAACTAAAGCAGGGAGACAAGCCTCCTTTAATTTCAAAACAAATTTTAATTAAGATATGATAAATGGCCGGATAACAGTTCCTAGCTATGATAGATATATATATATTTAAGAGAAAATAAAACAACCACCACTGAACGAAAAAAAAACCCCTGAACCAAACCCTCCCCCCCAGTCTCTGTCCCCATCAGGCACAGTGGTATTTACGGACAGCAGGCGATGAGTGGCCGGTGCTGGGCTGCCCCCGGGGGTTGGTGGATGGAAAAAAGACTTTGGCTTGTCCCTCCGAGGCTGTGCAAATCCCTCGGTGGGGAGAAGCCTTTCAGGAAGGGCAAGAAGGGCTGGGATCCTCTTCCCTCGGCTTGCGGTTGGAGGGTGAATGTCTCTCTGGGCTGAAGGCGCCGATGCAAAGGCCCCTCCCGGCCGGGCAGGCCGCGGCTCGGCCTCCTCAGGGAAACCCGATGCGAAGGCCCCGGCTGGCGATGTCTTCTCCCTCTCTCTTGGGCACAAGGAACTCTGCAAATCCAGGGATTGGGAAAAAACGGGAGGAAAACAAGGAAAAACCAAACTCGCGGGCAGAGGTTTCTCCCTGAGCCGTCTCTCCTCCGCAAACTGAAAAAAACCTGAAGTGTCTCCTTCCCCCACTCCAGTGGATTACCAGTCCCTGGGTGACGCCTGTTTCTTTTGTTAGAGGCAATGGATGAAGATAGGCCCATTCACCCCTCATTCTGGTGGTAGGCGAAAGAAAAATTCCACCAGATTCTAAAACTATAACAACACTCCTCACACTCATTTTCTGGACTCCAGAGGGATTGTGGTTGGCCTGTATCGGCCCCAAACACACTTTGATTCATTTTATTTCCTGCATTCCTAAAGGGATCCTTTTTTTTTTGGCCTGTTTTGGCCCCAAGCCCTGTTTGATTCACTTATTTCCTAGACTCCCAAGGGAGTGTGGTTGGCCTGCTTTAGCCCTGTCCTGCTGTCACTTTTCCACTCTGGTATGCAATGCATCTGCACGCTTTAGATTCCTCCACCGCTCGTGCTTTCACTGTAGGCCAAGTCTGGCTGTATTTTGCAATATTTCGGGGAAGATAAATACTCTTGGTCTGTGTTCACCTTGCTCAGGTTTTTTTCTGCAGCCTTTCACTGCCTTGTCCCTCCCCTCGTTGCTGCATTGCAAGAAGCACTTTGGCCACAGCATGGCCAGCCTGGAGACGGGGTGTTCCCGGTGGGATTTGCAGCAGGGAGCACCCCAAGAGAGGAAGGGAGGGATCCAAAGGGGAGGGAAGGTGGGGAACAGCTGCCACCTGCGTGGCTACTGTCCCTATCAAACGTGATTTCATGGTTGGCAATGAACCTCCCAGGCTGCTTTCCCACCATGGGAGCAGGGGAAAAATAAAGCTGTGAGAAGTCCCTGGTCATGCCAGTGGTGGTAGCAGGGCTGCCCAAGGCATTGGGCAACCCAAGGTATGGGACTGGCTTTGTCATCATCTCAAGGGTGACCTGGTTTTGCACAGCCATCCCTCCAGAGCCATGCACTAAGGAGCTGCCACAGCTGGTGGCCCCTGCTCAGCACACATGGAACAAGAGCACAAAGAATAACCTCCCACTCCTGTTCTGGCACCACTGATGTCCCTGCCCTGTGTTACCTCATACAGCCCTACATGAATGGCCATGGACAGGTACCTGTCTGGTCTCTGTTAGGATGGAGCAGCAACTCTTCCCCTCCACAAAATTACAGCCCTGGTGTCCTGGCAGGAAACTGGTATGTAGATGGTTTCCACTCCTTGGAGAAGCCTGCAAAGAAAGAGTCCTCAGTGCTGTCTCTGATGAAAAAGAGGGTTGTCTCATGGTGTCATCTACCTCTACCACAAGCTAAGGGGTAACTTCCCAGTCCCAAACCAGTCTACCACTGGAAACAGGGGCAGCACAAGCAGAAGAGGTGAAGGCTATTGCTATCCTCCTACCTCCTATCCCTCCTACCTCTTCGTGGACACCTCTCCAGCCACCTTGCTGGCAGTACCTGCTCCCTCTGCCCCTCAGCTTGTCCCAGTTTCCCTCATCCTGTCAGAGCATGCTGCCAGCACACAGGACTGTGAGCACTTGGAGAAAAACCAGCAGGAGGTCTGGCTGCCCAGTCAGAAGCCCAGCTCTCTTTTGGAGAGCCTGTGATGGTGTCCAGTGCTGACATCGAGCATTCTACAATAACACTTTGCTCTTTGCTTCTGAAATTTCAGAGCACATGTGTTGGAATACAGATAGGTTTGTCCCCCATTAAATTCCTGAAGTGTAAAGCTGTCTGAGGCAGAGTCCCAGGCCAAAGCTGTGCCCTTCAGAGCACACTTAAGAGTAAATTCTCACTTTCAGTAACAAGAACATTGCACCAGAAATGGAACAACAGGCTCACTTTATTTCTTTTATAATTTACAAATATCACCACACTGCAAACTCATTCCATATCCCACCAGAACAGCATTTCCATATAGACTGTTAGGAGATAAATGTTTCAGCACAGAATTTATTGTTTACAGAACTTACTCATTTACTGCACAACTCCTTTTTATCAAGATCTCATTTCAGAGCCTAAGCAGGAAAGAAATCCAATAAATTCAAGAGCCTGTTAATGCTGTGAGGAGAAGGCAGCTCTTTACTGAGTGAGTGAGTTTCATTGTCCAATTGTCCCAGGAAATTTAAAGCAGAATGTGTTTTTGACAGCTTCGTTAACAGGACTTTTTTTTTTTTTCTTTTCCCTTGCCAGAAATTCAGGCATAATTGAGACATAGTGTTGAACTTCAAATGTTTCCCTGAGTCTTGAATAGAGGGCTTGATGAAGCATGTAATATGGCATAACCTCCCAATTATTCACACGTTTAGATAACTATAATCACACAACTCCTATCACAGCCAGAAGGTTATTCGAGGCAGATATTGGCAGGGGCTAATGGACAGCACATTGCAAGGGCAAAGAGGCTTTGGAAGGAAACATTAATCAGGATTTGGTAGCAAAGTCATCAATCACAGCTTAACAAAGCTGTCACTCACCACTGCAGTCCCAGGACCTCTATCAACTTAGAGTTCAACTCCACAGCCTCCAAGAGCAGAACTCTGCAAGGAAGAAGTGCATTGCTTGGCGTGACTGTCCCCAGCACACCCAGCCCGTCACAGGGTGGCTTCTCCAGGGAGAGAATTCACTGCAGTAATCAGGGTGTGTATTTTTCAGTCAAATAACTGCTCTTTATTATCACTGTTTGATGTGTTCTTGCTCTGGGCTTGAGAAATGCAACTGCACTCTGCTCTTGGAAAGGAGTCTTGCTGGGAGGTTTCCTAACTGCTTGCTGAGACACCCACGGCAAATTGGGACATGTGAGAAATGCCCACCAGGAGCACAGCAAGCAGATGATTATTATTGGGATTATTCCCACCTCCCAGCTGCTCATGACATCTTGTCTGGGTTGCAGTGCCCAAGCTTGGGCCCCCAGTACAAATGAAATGCCAATAAATGGGCTGAGTGTAGCAGATGGCCACCAAGGTGGACTGAAACGTGTCCTATAAAGAGATTCAGAAGGATCAGGTCTTGTTCAACATGGGAAGAGGAAGTTCATAAGGGGACTTAATAACAGTCAGGATTCTGGAGAATGTAAAACTGGAGGTTCTCTAGATGTGACTGGAAAAGCCCTGAGCAAACTCATCTGCCCCTGTTTAAGCCACAGACCTGCTGAGACCATCCTGGGCTGTAAAAAGCTACTGCAAAAGGGAAATAACTACTCTGTTCTCTGTGCTTTCAGGTGATGGAACATGGGGCAAGGGATCAAATAGCAGCAAGGAAGGTTGAAGTTTGGGATCAGGACCCTCAACACCCTTGCCCAAGATCTGTCTGGGAGGTTGCACTGCATCTTGTGTTCATGGGCTCCAGATCATCTAGGAGGGCTGTTGCCTTTGTCCAGGTACCTTTCTCAGTTTCTAGAGGTTAAAGCCAGCCAGCACAAGTCCTGGCATTGCTCCTGAACAAGGACAATTCTCAGGAGAGGATGTTTGCATTTTATCCTTTGCTGCAAACGTTTTGTGCAGAGTCCACACGCCTTCCTTTCTAATGAGCCTCTCAGATCATCTGCTCTTCTGCTTTTAGACCCAGAAGTCTAAAGTTTTACCTAAGTGCACTCTCTGTTTTGTCACCTGTGCCATTTTTTGTGCCCATCATCCTCTCCATTTCAGTTCTTGGTGGGTGCCTCTGTCCAGCCTCTCCCCCAGGGGACAACTGCAAAGCAGTACAGGAGTGGGGCTCTTTCATCCTCCAGAGCTGGCTTGAATCTGCACTCTGTGCAGTAAAGGGCAGGAGGTGAAAGGTCTCTGAGTGCCTTAGGAATGAGAGAGCTGCTGCAAATGAGTTCCTGAAGACTCAAACTTTCTGTGCCCTCCTCGTATCATCTTCTGTTGGCCCAGACACTGCTTTTTGACAGCGCTGGAGCACATGGAAACCTTGATCCACCCAACACATTATGCTGAAAAACTTCATGCTTTGGGTGCATAAAGTTTTCCACATAAACAGGTGGGAGTCTGGCATGGCCAGCATGATTTTAGGCCAGTGCGTGGTGTTTTCTGACACTGCGTGGAAAACTTTGGGTGCTGGCTCTCTTGTGAGGGGTCAAGTGAGTCATTATTTTCATTGGCTTTCTCCTGGCCAGGGTGTCCCTGAGAGGTCTGTATGAGGTCCCTCTCGTTCCTCTGGCAGAGCTTCAGGGCACCAAAACTCCCTCCTGATGGTGCTGTGCAAAGATGATGAGGGACAGTTCCAGGGGAGGAGGTGAGTCCAACAATGACAGTCATCTCTGTGCACTCCCAGGAGCAGAAAATTTGCCACCATTGCTGGTTTGCGCTGACACCAAATAACCAGCCTATAGTGCCACCTGTTTCTTAGAAACTGTGACCCTCAGTGATACTCAGAGAAAACCATGAGCATGGTGGGTCTGTGCCTGCCCTGCCTGGGCTGAAGGGTGGCTTTGTAGGAGTGAGACATCGTTGCTGACACATGGTGTGAGACAAAAAAACCCCATGGGGATTAGTCATATCCTGCCCCAGCCATAAGTCTTGTGTGCTCCAGGATGTCCTCCCCCAAAGGAAAGTAAACCAAAAATCTCCTGAGAGGGGACTTGACATGTGCCATTTGCTTACAGGATGGACCAGTGACTTCAGGGCTTTCTCCAGTTGCTTGTCTTCATTCTGCTTGTACCTGTCAGCCTGTGGTGATGGGAAAGCTGCCTGAGGAAATCTGGAGACAGACAACCTGCAGTTGATGGCATCGCCATGAGGGAGAACCTTTCTTGGCTGAGGTTTTGTTTTTAGGTAGAAGGGGAACATCACATAAGATGGTTGCATTTGGCTGGAGGCCAAATGAGCTCCAGAAAAAGTGGGGACACTCAAAGGCACTCCAGCGAGGAGCATGAGGGGTATGGAACACATCACCCACAGGGAGAGGTGGAAAGGCCCTGGGTCATTTGTGAGTCCAGGTGCCTGAATCTCTCTCTGGGACTGCTGTGAGTGGTTTGGGCATGGCCCAGAGCCTGCTCTGTGCTGGGGTTGGACAGGGGCTGGAGGGATGCCAGTTGGACATGGAGCTGTCCTGGAGCCAAGAGACACGCAGTGTGCCCAGAGAAGGACACAGCAAAGGCTTCCCAGCCTGAGGCTTGCCAGTTTGTGAGGCCAGCAGCATCCAAAGGAGGGACCTGGTCAAGATCCCGTTTGATCTCCTTGAACCTCCCCAGGACAAAGGGCCAGATACCACTGACATCCAGGTCAAGTGGGGACAGCTTTTACCAGGAGCCAAAGCTCCTCCTTACACCTTCTTGAGTGGAAATGAGACTGTTCTCCCACCACACCCACGAGGGGAAGGGAGGGGACAGGGTGGGGAATCGTTACTTTAGTCATTAGCTGATGGGGAATTTAGCAGGGAAGACTGACCTCAAAATCCCACGGCCTTCTCCTTGTAGAAGTAGCCAGCGTGAGGAAAATGTCACGTACTCCAGGACTGTGACAGGGAAGAGAAATCCCTCTGCTTTGGTGAGTCTGCCAGGACGAGCTCACATGTCCCCTGTACAGACTGTGTTTCACTTCACAGCACCTCCGAACTCTGTGGGCTTTTGGGGTTTTTCCCATGACCAACAGGCTGTGGCTGCAGCCTCTAATTATGGATAAGGGACCAGAATCATCTCCCAAACCTGGACAGGAGGCTCATCACAACCTCAGTGGTGCAAAAGGAGACTGCTTGCAACCATATTTTAGGGGATGCCATTTCCACCACAAGCATCAGACCCTTTTACTTTATATCTATTCTTGCAAACTATATTCACATGTACTTTTTCTTGGAACTTACTTTGGACCTAAAGAATCTTCCATCCCAAGGTTTTTTGGTTTGTGCTTTACAGGTGGTGGCTCTGGAAAGCCCTTTTGCTCATGTGGTGGCAGGCTGAGAACATGTCCCACCCAACCTGCAGCACAAGCCACCAATGCTCAACACTCCTTCTCTTTGTGGACATGTCCCACAGGAGTCACATGAATGGTTCCTGCACTCTTGTTGTTCCAGGGCTCATGATGGAGTATAACTCCACATGGAACCTGGACTGTTTATTTAAACAGAGAGGGTCCCATCAGGGCCACAACCTGAGGCTGTTTCCCACCTGCTTGACCGAACACAGTAGGTAGAGAGGGATTTGGGGGAGATTATTTAGGAAGAACAAAGTCAAGCTATTCTTCTTGCATCAGACCCACCTTGGGAAAATGACTCCTGATAGTGTAAGTTGCAGATCAAGGCACTGAGACAGAGAAAGTGAGTGTGAAAAAGTATTAAAATCCTTTCTAAATTATCACAAAAAGCCCTTGGCTAATGTTCTAGCCAACACAGACTGATCTAGGGTCTTGGAGATCACATATACAAGCTGATTTATCCCAAAGGAGTATCTTGTCCATCTCCTGGGTCTGGAATTAAATGATGACTTTCCTCTTCCAGAGCACCCTGAGAGGAAGCCTCAAACTGCATAAGACACTTAGGAAAGGGGGTCAAGAATAGAGTCATGGAATCATTTAGGTTAGAAAGTCCTCTGAAGTCATTGAGTCCAACAGTTCACCCAGCAATGCAGAGCCCACCACTAAACCATGTCACTAACCACATCTTCCATGGCAAACTTAATCCCAAAGCAGAATAATTGCCCTTGGAATCAGGTGGGAGAAGTCCACCAGGATGGTTCTCCCCTTGCAGTACAGGGCTCTGCATGCCAGTGAGAGACATGCTCCAGCTCCTCCTTGGCTGACCCTACCACCACATCCAACCCATAGCTGTGCCCTGCCAAATTGTATGGAAGTGGCAAACCTCCCAAGAGACACCACCACAGGAGGCACAGAAAAAATGCTTCCCTGTGAGGGTGGGCAGGTCCTGGCACAGGTTGGGCAGAGAAACTGTGGCTGCCCCATCTCTGGAAGTGTCTAAGGCCAGGTTGGATGGGTCTTGGAGCAACCTGGGCTAGTGGAAGGTGTCCCTGCCCATGGCAGAGGGTGGAACATGATGAGCTTTAAGATCCCTTCCATCCCAAACCATTCCACGATTCTACATCCAAGAGAAGGAAACGTTCACCAGCAGGTGGACAAGGGCTGGACCTCAAGAGCTCCTGGCTGGGGCTCTGACCTGGATGTGCCTGCTCCCTGTGTGTCCCTCACCCCTTGCCCTGTGGTGGATGTTTTTGGAGCAGCCTCTCCCTCGCTGAGTGTTTGCACAGTGACTTGCATAACTGGTTGATGAGGATGGTTCGAGCTCAGGGCTTTCGATCCCCTGACACAGCCCGTAGTAATCGAACGCGGCAGACGCCGTGGCACAAACCAAACAGGAGCATGGAAAAGAGAGCTGCCTCTTCAGGGAAAGGAAGGAGAAACCTCCTGACTTTCTTGCCACGGTGAAGTTTGTCCCGGATTTACTTTAGCACAGAGGGAAAGCATGGACGGGTGACCTGTTAGCAGAGGTTGTGTTGCAGGCTCACGTAAGGAGGGGAGAACGCTCTGCTTTGTGTGTGTCTGGGTTTAACAGCTGAATAAAGTAAAGATTTCTTTAAAGATACCAAGCCCAAGTCCACCACAGCTGGGAAGCACACATGAGCAATAGCTTTCACATGCTAACAAATAAAAGATCCCTTGCAAAACAGATGCTGAGGTTTGTGGGGCTGGCACAGGCTCGCTGCTGGCAGGGAGTTAACTCACAGAAAGCTGAAAGGTTTGGAGATGGAAGAGTATCCAGAGAGAGTTTGTTCATAAACACAGCTGAGGGCCAGCAACCTGCTTTATACCCTGCCCGAGCTGCACTGCTGGAGTCATTCCTTGCAGGGCTTCTGCAAGAGACAAGGCAGATATGCAATTCTTCTGCAGCCCACGCTCTAGAGAAATAATTAAACAGTTTTTCTTAACCTCTTGAACTCTTCATTTATTATTGCCATCCATTATGTCTACCTTCTCAAATAGCAGGATCCTGAAAGCCAGCTCCAGGGGTCAAGGGTTTATTGTTTAATGGAGATAGAACATTCTGTAAATTGCACAAAGTCACAATGTTTAGAAGAGAAGCTTCTGGTGTACGGAATCTTTTCAATTTAACAAACAGTGAGCTTTGACATATGTTCTTCCTCCATAGCAGGAAATTTGGGATAAGTGCAGTACTGGCATGGACATGTTACCAAATCCTTCCTGTAAACCAAATGACATCTGCATTCAAATAAAAACATTCCTTGCACCAAATACCAGGAAATACTAAAAGTATCACTATTCTTCTAAGGTCATGCTAAAATGAAGTTTTTGGCTTTTAGAACACAAAGTAAGTTTGTGCAGGGCCAAGACGTTTTGTTCAACACACATTTGCTGTTACAAATCCCAAGAGACGTCCTTCTGGGTCAAATATGTGCATGTGTCTGTAGAATTTTGCAAGCATTTAATCTTCTTCATATGAAAAAAGAATAAATATTTTAGGAGCGTGGACTTACATTAACAAATATTGCCATTGCCTTTGTTTTTACTAGTGCTCTGCTTTTCAAAGGCAGAAAAAGGATTTGCTTAAAACAAAGCAAACATCCTCAAAATGCACCATGCCAAAATAATCAAGGGAATAAATACCTGGGATTTACAAAATATGAATATTCTTTGGTAAATAAACTGAAGGAAGAGCAGGCAGGGGGAGAATGCTGCTGTAGTGATGGGGAGGGAGTGCTGAGTGTAAACACTTTCATCTCAGAGATGGCAAATCAAGAACATTTAAAGAAAATAGATGTATGCAGAGCAGATTCTTCCTTCTCATGTTACTTTGGGGGGATTTTACTGCCGATAGTTAACGCCACATAAAACCTTTCAAATATTATGCCAGCAGATGAAAAACTACAATGGCAGAAACAGTTTCCCATGGCTAATTAGCATAAATATCTGCTCAAAGCTGAGTAATTTGTCCACTGTACAGGATGTACTTCAGCAGTTTTATGAGCAAAAAAAAAAAAAAAAAAAAAA
>VXAU01000103.1:272172-309180 GCA_013399695.1 Formicarius rufipectus | reverse complement strand
AAAAAAAAAAAAACCCAAAAAACAAAAAACACAGGGAATGTTGAATGTTTTGAATGACTTACATTTGAAACAGCACAGGCAGATACCAGGCACTTTCCAGTGACTGCCACACAAAAAATGCCTGCTCTGAGTGACTGAGAGCCCATTCCCACCGAGCTTGGGGCCAGACATCCCTGGGAGGCTTCACCCAGACACAGCCCTGCAGCTCCCCACTCAAAGGAACATTTTCGTTTTATGGCATGACCGGAGGATCCAGACACTGGAAGTGGAAAGGAAAATTGAAATAAAAAAGGGAATTAGCGGAAAAAATGAAAGTGGAGGGGGGAAAAAAATGCAAATCAGTGTTTTCCGATGCCCGTTTTTAAAGAAAATGCCCTGTTTCCAAAATGGTGACCTTTTCCCAAAGTCTGTTTCGGGGAAAAAATGGTAATTTATTTTAATGGACAGCATAGTTGACATGTATGGCTTGAGGAAGCACCTGGGAAGGTGACACTGGCTCAGGGGAAGGTCCAGCAGGGTCCCCATGTGTAGGTCACTCCCACTTCCAGCACTCAGGAAGGCTTTTTTTTAGGCTGCCTTGGTGCATCCCTCACCTCCAGGACTTGAAGCTGGGGTTTGTATGGTCTGTGTTTCCAGAGCTAAGGCATCTCCAATCTCTCCTGCCCCTGCTAAGGGAGTGCAAGGAGCTGAAGTACCCCATGGGAACAAGCTGAAGGGGAGGTGCTGGGTCATCCTGGAAACCTAATGCAAGCCTAGACCTGGAAAACACCCTGAAAAGGATATGGTGATTCAATTGTGGGTGGAAGACAAGCAGCCCCCAGGAGGACAGCACAGCTGAAGAGACACATACAGTCAGATTTTAATGGGTGCTCCAACCCACTTAAGAAGGTTCCTCCTTTCAGTCAGATTCCTCACCTGGCCTGTGACTTGCCTGTGACTTGCCTGTGATGCTCCCAGGTTCAGCTGCACTCCCTGTGAGTGTTGCCCCTGCCCTGGAGAGCCCCAGGCAGGGAACCAGCAACTCCACAGCATCCAGAGAGAACTGAAGTCATCAGAAATGTACATACCTTGGTCTCCTCCAGGATGGATTAGTCTACACTGGCCCCAGCAGGTCTTGAATTTGTCAGGACCTTTTTATTCTTCTGATACCTGTGCACATTTGGGCTGTAATCCCCATGATCTCCATCCTGGACACTGCAATATGAGGGAGGGGAATTGAATGTGCACAAAGAGAAAAACAAAAAAGTAGTTTCTGTTCTCAAGGCTATCTTTTGTTTCTGTCATTAATTAATTTACTTTTTAATATTTTTTTTTTCAATCCAAGCAGCGAAAAGGAAAACTAGAAAGTCTCTATTACCGATTAGAAATGACTCATGCGGGCAGTATGACTGCTCTGCTCCACTGTGTGAGTTCCAATCGCCTATTATTCTTTTGATTGATAAGGATACAGAATCACAGAATGTGCTGAGTTGGAAAGGACTCACAAGGTCCTGGCCCTGCACAGGACCATCCCCTACAGTCACCCCCAGAGGATCATCCAACCCCTCCTGGAGCTCTGGCAACCTCGGGGCTGTGCCCACTGCCCTGGGCAGCCTGGGCAGTGCCCACCACTCTCTGGGGGAAGAACCTTTTCCTGAGATGCAACCTAAACCTCTCCTGAACCAACTCCAGCCCATTCCCTGGGTGTTGTCCATGGAGGGAGGAACCTTTGGGATCTGATCAAGGTGTAACCAGGCAGGGAGCCCTCAGGGATGGATCTGAGCTCAGCAGTGCCCCAGTCTGCCTGGTCACCTCAAGAATCCCAACACCTTGCTGGCTTTACTCCATTTCTTATCCCAGCAGAAGTCTCCCACCAGCCTGGATGGAGCAAAAGGTGCTGCTGGGGTCCTGGGCTGGCCCCGCACAGCTGCTCATGTGCTCCAGCCTGGATGGAGCAGCTCAGCCAGTGGCAGCTCTCAAGGAAACCCCCCATCCAGGCTGCAAAGTGCAGGTACTGCTGGAGGCAATGTCTCCCTGCTGGGTTCAAGCCCAGCACTGGGCTGCAGCTTCCCCTCCAAGCGAGAGCTCAGAGCTCATATTCAGACCTTATATTTAGAAAAATGTGGGAAAAGAACTAGATCCATTTCAGGGTTTGTATTTTTGTTGGCAGGATATCTGGTATCATTATGGAGAGCAAACCCAGGGTTTTTCTTTTCTTTTCTTTTTTAATTTTTTTTTTCAAAGTATGCATTTTCTTGCCAGAAACGTATAGAAGAAGTGGGATCTGATGGGGGGAATTTGTGTGAGATGCCTGAGGGAGCAGCAAAATAATTTCATCATCACATCTTTTGCATGCACAGATGTGTGGGTCCCAGGGGTGGGAGAACTCCAGACATCCCCTCCTCCATCCTCCTGCGCCTTGGCAGAGCCAGCTCAACCCAGTGATGGAGGCACCATATCCTTCTCAGGTACTCCCATCCTGTCAGAAAGTTCCCGGGGTTTGCTGCAAGATGCACCCAGGATTGCTTTTCCTGCCAACCCTGGATGCGGGGCACAGATTATTCCCTGCCCTTGATGCCATGTGTGACCCCGGGGAGCAGCACAGCAGGATGGGAAGCTCCTGAAGGATTTGCAGAGCGAGCCACGTTTGCCTGAACACTTTGAACGGGACAGTGAGGTGCGAATCACCCTGAGCACTCCTTCTTTGCAGTAGTCTGGTATTTAATACATGAATAATGTCACCCAACAGCACATTTAAGGACAAAGCCCTGGCAGGCGCTGTGACATACCTACTCTGGCAGACAGGCTTGCGTGTCACTCCTGAAAAGCCTGCAGGACATCTGCTCTGCCAGAAGTCGTGGCAAGGCTCTCGCAGATGGGTCAGCGGATGGCGGGGCTGGAAAAACACAACGATCATGAGAAAACGACACCAGCCCTTTGCTGCCTCTTGAGAATCAGCAAAATCACCACCAAAATGCTGGTTAAAAAGCAGCCAGGGGGACTTTGGGAAAAGCCAGCTTGTCTCCAGCAACAGGGACTCGTCATGTGTTGCCCACTGAGCTGTCAAGTTAAGGGCTTGTTCTGCTATCGCTCAGTCCTCAGAAGGTCAATGACTGGCTTTGCTTATCACCCAGAGGCACTTTACTCTGGTTAATTGGCACCCCTGGTGACAGGGCGGATTGATGGCCTCCCATCAGGCCTTCCATGGCCAGCCCAGAAGGACACAAAGCTTCTCCTCATCCTTGACTACCCATCTTCTACAGAGTTTCCCATGGAAATAGGAGACACGGGGAAGGACTCGCTCTTGGGGATGGATGGGTGTAATGGCACTACTGTCAAGGCACGTTTTGGTGAGAGGAGGGTGGGAGAGCAGCCTAACACTTGTCCATTCACCTGTCCATCCCTGGGTGTGACTGTGCTGCCTGGAGATGGGACATGTTGCCTTGTTTTGACCCTGCAATGCTGTGGCAGGGATGAGGCAGCACGAGGACAGTATTTGTTGCTTTCAGACAGAGCTTTCCTCACTTGAAGGCAGCTCAGATGCCTCCATATAGCACTTCCCTGTGGATCACAGAAGGGTTACATTGGCCTCTAAAGTGATCAAGACCATATCTCCAGGCCTGATGCCTTTCTTATGCAGTGTGGAGAGATGCTGGGACTAGAAGAAGACATCCAAGTAATGTCTCTGAACCTCACTTTCCCGCTAATGTCTCTGAACCTCACTTTCCCACTTGCCCTCTCTGTCATGCTGAAGGACAGGCTCCTCTGGACACTTTGCTTCTCCAGGGAAAGCCTTTTCCTAGTGGTGATCCCTGAAAAGGACCACATGTTACCTTTTAGCTCCCTATTGCCACTAATAACTTCTTTGATCCCAACCCTACTTAAAAGAAACCCTGTATTTAGCTCCTCTTGGGTGGTCCTTGGGGAAGGCTCAACTATTCCTAACTTCCTTTGGGATTTTCAAGGCTCATGCCCAATGGCATATTCCTGCCTCCTTGCATGGTAGGAGAAAACCAAGCCATCACCTCGCCCAGGACTGAGAGCAAGTTTCTGCAGTAGGGGTTTGGTAAGAGCTGTGCTACGCTGCGACTCCATTGGGGTGGCCAATTCCAACAGCCTAATGAGTTCTTCTGCGCTCTCAAAAAGCTAAACTTCTCATGTCTGCCGGAAGCTCTCCCTTGTTTTTAGGAACATCTTCACTTTAGAACCCTCAGACATTGATGGGGCTGGACCTTGTACTCTCTTGCCAGGAGTCCCCCAGACCTGCAGGGACTCGTGGAGAAATCCCACATGGGTTCACCTCTTGTGAGTTCATCCTTGCTTGCACAGCCCCCACTCGGTGCATGATCCCTGACGGCCCAAGTTCACAGCACACACATGGTGTCAGTGACCAGGATCCACCATCTGTGCTGGCAAAGGGCTGCAAAGCCAAAGTCAAAGTCTTGTTTTAAGCAAACAGAAATGTTCAGGACATACCAGACTTCGTGTTGGAAACCAGAGCCATATTCTTCAAAACCCTGACCCTTTGTTCAGACACCCTTTGGAGACCTCCCGCAAATACCTCACTTGGACTTCCAGATGCGAGAAATTAATTTTATTTTATAATTCTGTGCCACAAATCCTTAATTTTGGAATGTGCACTTTCCCTGTGCGGTCCCTGGCTCCTGGAGACTACAAATACATGTGGAATTGCAACAGACATTGATAACAAAAGTTTGGGGGTAAACCAACAGCTTTTCAAAGCCTTCTCTAGATAATTTATCCTACACTGGCAAGTAGCCACAAGCTCAATGGTGGGGAAAGAGGCTGCTTTTGATTTAGCTGATGTTTAGGTGTGAATGAGAAGGAGAGATATGTGATTAATCACTGGAAGCAGGGAGATGGTATTATTTTGATTCATACTTGACAAGTTTTCTAGGAATGCTGAACTTGAGCAGAAATGCATGGTGGACCCAGCTGTTCAAACAGTATGATTAATTAAACTGATTCCATGTGAAAAACAACACTGGGTCTCACTCTCAAATTGCAAATCATTTTCAATATATTGGGGAAGGGCCAGCGGAGTTTTATTAATTGCTCTGGAGGTGATGAATCAGGGTTGTCTGCAGAGACACGCGCATTCCTGAGAGCGTACGTGGTGATGGACTGGTTTCACGGCTTGCTTGCCCGGAGATGCACATGAGGTAGGGATGAAACCCGGGTGGACAAACTCTCTGAGGGGCTCTCTCCTCCCAACCCTTCCCCGAGGACTCTCGCAAAGCTGCCGCGCGCGGGGACGGAGCCGGCGCTCGTGCTCTGACCGGTGCTAATAATAAACCCTCCTCTCCCCGCACACGTTCTCGGCTCCTTCACCTGCCAAACCACGGCTCTCTCAAAATATCAGCACGCTGAGAGTGGCCCTGGCAGCGTATGATTTGCCCCAGACCACACAGGAAGCCTGTGGCCAAGCTGGAAATCCAGCCCAAGGCTCCCGACTCCAGGATAGAGTTTTGGCGGTGGGTTTGGGGCCATCCTGGGACCCTTCCCCGTGCAACGCTGGGGTAACACAGGCAGGGGGACATGGGTTTGACCAAAATACTTTGCCTGCATGTATTGAAACCCAGCCCAGTGTTGGGATGCCCTTGCAGCAGGTGCTCAGTGGGGCTTTGCACCCCCAGGTGAGCGTGTCGGAGACTCGGCCCCATGAAAAGGCCCGGAAAAATCCTGCCTTGCAGTGGAGGCTTTTGATTTATATTTTCTCCACCAGCTTGTCTGTTTTACTCACGCTGCTGACAAGGAGAGGGATATTTGATCCGTGCTGAGGGGCAGATGTTGAGCACTGCGGAGCAGGAGGCAAAGCTGCTCCTCAGGTGTGAACCGTCTGATGGTCATAAAACCACTTACAGGGTGGGGAGGGGTGGGAGGGAAAGGAATAGATTAATCTGCCCAGCACTCACAGATGTGGAAAAATACCCTTGAAACAGCTCAACTGGATGTTTGTCACCACAGCTGCCATGGAGGGAGAGTGACAGCCCAGCAGCAAGTGCGCCGACACCTTTCAACTCACCCAAACCCCGCAGGGCACCCCGTGATACCAGGCAGTGACCCTGTGCTACCCGGTTTCAAATGAAACGTTTGAAATACCTTGCAAATATACATCTGAGCCAATATTTCCACCCTGAGCCTGGTGGGGAGGCTCTGAAGGCTTATTGCAAGCACCTGTCTGGTCTTTAGAAGCATTGATCTCCTACTGAGGTCAACTAGAGGAATTAGAGGGGCTGGTGATTGCCGCTCTTTCCGCAAAACCGTGATCATGATCCCAAAATTTGCTACCCAGGGAGCCCTGTTGTGACCCCTCGTGTTTGATCCCAGCAGGAGAAGTCATGTGCATTGAGATGTGTCCCAGACAACTCATGTTGGTGAAGCCCACGTGGCTCCAACCAGCCTTCCTCAGGGGCATGGCAGCAGGCTAACTCCTGGAAAATACTGCTTTGTCCACCCTCTTTGGACCTTACAGGCTGCTGTTTCTCCAAAACAGCTGAGTGATAGTTAAAAAATGTTTGCCCTCTTCCACCTCTCTCTGAAAGAAATGGGAGTCTCTATGGACCCATTTATATTGCTGACTCAACTGAAGTTAATAGGAATATTCCCCTTCTCCTCAGGGGACACATTTTTCCCCTCGGGAGATGTGTAGGGCCATTTACTAATTTCACAGACATCTCAGCAATTCCCCCTTGTCAACCTGAGCTTCTCAGAAACGGAGAGTGTGATCTCCCCTCTGTCTCCGGGTGATGTGACGCCCTTGCGTTCATGCTCGTGCTGCTCCAAACAACACATTTTCCGAGCACACTGTGTTTGTCTGAAAATACACCAGGAGGGCTGCCCAATTTGGAAATGACTTGAATTACAAAAAAAGCACAGCTGTCTTTAACAGCTCTCGAAACTCATGCAACTAGTCTGCAATTTATTGACTAGGATTAGATGCTTATTGTCTATGACACTTTAAATACCATTACATTGAAGTTTATACAAGAAAGTCCAAGTTTTCAAACTGGAATCTTAGCAAGAACAGCTGGACCATTTGTTTATATGATAGACAGAAAAGAATGACTTCTGTAATCTGTGTATTTGGCTTTAGGATTTGCTACGACATGGGGAGACAGAAACCTACCCCATCCCTAATTGGGGATTGTTAGACAGGGCTGAGCAGCACCGGCTAATTTGTCCCTGATGTGAAGATTACAGCCAAAGCTGGGCTTGAGTCCTTCCCTCGTCCCCTCACACCTGACGGAGAAGCACTTGAAACCCTCTAGCCCACCTCTGACAGTCGGGGCTAAGTCTCCCGTCTCTCTCCCCCAGGCTGCTCACATTCCGCATTTTGTTTCTAGCATGAAAGACTTTGTTTTAAATCATAATAGTAACCAGGCTGTAATCACATTATAGCACACATGGAGAACTCGCAAAAAGTCATGTGCTTTGGATTTGACATTCTGATTTATGGTCGTGCGCTCCAGTTACACAGCTGCAATCTCATTTTCGGCAAAGATGTTTTCTATTTTGCTATTACTCCGCTTCACCCTGTCTTTATGTCGAAGAAAATGAAAGCCACCAGGTGAAGCCAGCACAAGAGGACAAATGTTTGCATGTTCTGGATCAAAACTGTGATCAAATATTTTATGCTCTCCTTTCATAAACAGCTTGCTGTGGGCACATGTGGAGGGGGTGCAGATTCTTCATTTCGAGCCATTTGAAGTTTAAAAAAGAAAAAAAAAAAAAAATCCAGACTTTTATTTATCCAGAAACTGGATCAGCCTATGAAATTCACATCCCAGCCACTTGATCACGGTGACTTCACCGAAGAGGGAAGAGGCTTGCAGAATTCCTCCTTAGATATTTGAACAGGGACCCAACGCTGCTCATTGTCTGCTCTGCTGAGTAAATATTACTCCTGACCAAAGCCTGGCAGAGGTGGCAAAACCCTGCTCTGCTGAGTTAGGAGCAGATTGCAGTCATTAGCCCTTCCCTCTGTCAGTAACCAGTTCTCTTTGCATTCCTAGGAAGAGTAGCAGCATTCCAGCTTAATTAAAAAAGTGAGCACTTTTGCAGTAAATTGCATTAATGTTGGAAAGGGGCCAGAGCTTATGTTTTACATGAACCTCTCTTGTCTTTAGCAGAGTACAGAAAAGAAAATGTCATCAACATTCTTTTCACAATTTAAACACTGATGATCTCTCTTTAAGGGCTGATGTTGGCTGAGCACGACACAGAGCACGAAACCACCGCTGCGTCCCTTACCAGGGCTAAATTGTGCGTTGCAAACTCATAAACCTTAAAGTGTGGCGTAAAATTTTACTCAGACCATCATTTTCAGTATGGCTTAGGAAGGGCCTAGATGGAAAACATATTTATGGTGGTTCTAGAGCATGTGTTAAAGAGCTGCAAACACACGTCGGTGGAGCCTCTGTGGGCCAGACATTGACCAGGAGTCCTCACTGCAGCAAGGCTTTGACTTGTAGACTCTTTGGGGCAAGTAGCTCCTTTGTCTCAAAAATGAGTAATTGTATCTATTATATGAATGCTGAAAACTTTAAATGGGGGAAATTTCCATCTTCAAGACAGTGCTACTCCAAGCTAATAGCTAAATACAGAGCTGGGACTCAGCAGAGCTGAGCACTGAAATGAAGAGTCAGGGCGTTTAAAATATTCCGTGGAAAGAAAACTCCAGAAATGCTGTGTACATTGTGGGACCCAGGATTAAAAAATCACATTTTTTTTTTCCTTCCCTAGACCAGAGGTTCCCAGCCCTCAGGGACTCAGTTTAACCACAGTTTTCAGCTGCTTCTGCAGGGACATGGATGGGTGGGAGCTGGGAGGAGACACTGCCCTGAGTCATGGTCCAGAAAGGTCTAGAAGCATCTGCTACCCACAGTTTGCCATCAGCAGCAACTTGTCTCTGGGGATAATGAGGCTGTTCAGTGCTGGACCTACTGGATAGCAGGAAAATGAAGACTTCAAACATGTTGGATTTTTCAGGTGAGAACTACAAAGTGGAAACCTCCCCTCTTGCCCCATAGAACTCTAGAGGAGGAAATCCAAAATTTGAGAAAGGGAGAGCAATTTGTTTTTCACTCTTGGCTAAGTCCCAATATTCTTGCTGTGGTGATAACATTGATCTGTTGATCAATGTACCAGGTTCTAAATATCCTAAATATCTCTCCTACACAGTGCTTGAAATGGGCAGGCACACACTAGAGTGGAAGATCAGCTGCTCCCAAGCCAAGAAGACCAGGAAACCACCTGGACTTCTTTTTCCATATAGCTGGGATAATCTCAGAGGATCTCTGGATTTTCATGAGTGTTGGTCCCTCATCAGGGTGAAGAGCAGAGCAGCTCAATGGGACTCTGTAACTCTTGTCTAAAGCAAGAAGGGCTGTGCCTGGCTGTGTGCGACTGTCCATGTCCCATAGACAGCTCCAATCCTGTCCCATAGACCCTGAGACAGACAGAGTAAGACAGAAAAAAGACAGAAAAACCATAGCATTTACTTCTCCTCCACTCACCCTCTATTTCTGTCCTTAGCACAGCCAGTCAAAATGTTTAGGACCAAGAGGTTTTCCACTGGAAAGTGCTATTCCTTCTGAAATCAGACAGGGACTTGTTCAAACATCAGTGATGGGTTTCGGTCAGGAAAAAGTCAAAACATTGCATTTTGATAGCGTAGTTTCAATTTGTGACATTTTGACTTTTCTATCATAACACAGTCTTGCTCTATTAGATTATGTATTTCTACATGTTCAGCTGCACTTTACAGCTGATACAATGTAAAAGTCAAAACAAATTACCTCCTGCAACACAGTCTAATAAAACATCCCAATCCCCTCTTTCAGCGTTTCTATCCTGGAGGCAATAGTGACTTTTAGCTTTTAATTCTAAGTGGGAATGATTCTCGTTTTACAAAACACTGGAAGCCCTGAAGAATAGGAGTTCCTGCTCCTGACCCGTGTTGAACCTCTGCCCTGCTCTTGGTACTCCAGAATCATCTTTAAAACTCATTAAGGGTTGGAATTAATTAAGGAGATTCACCACAGGCCCTCACAGGTGCCTGCCCATGTAAACTGGAGATACTTGGTCAGCTTATAATATGTTATCTTTTAATTTTCTTGTCAGTGCCATGGGTGTCGTCTCCTGAGCAATGCATCCCAGGATTCTCCTTATATTGGATGGGGTAAAAAGATCATATTTCAAATGTGATTTTCATGATTTCACTTGAGGTTGAGGAGGATGGAACCTAAACATATTCCTCATGGCCATCCATGTGGCCTATATACCATATTGACCAGAACTCTGTTGTCTATAGAGGGATATAAATTGGGTAGTTCAAATATAGACTTTGTTGTACCATCAGGTGAATTCTGCCTCTGATGCCTTCAGTTAATACAAGTCATATTTTCTCTCCATGATATCTCTGATTTGTGCCTGTGGGAAATCTCTCACCATGTGCTTCTTGGGACTGGCCTGGGCTGGAGTGTCTTGGACTTAATAGTCATACAGCTGCAGATTAACTGGAAAGAAAAGTTTGGAAGCAATTTCAAAACAATTCCCACTCCATGTTGCATTTTTCTCTTTTCTTTTTTCTTTTTTTTTGTGACAAATATTTTTCTTGAGAAATTCTATTCATTTGTTTTACAGTTACACTAAAGAAGTTCAAAGGTGCCTGAGTTTGGTGTGGTGCACTTAAAGATTTGCCTTCACCAGAAAGGCCTTCTTTACAAAACAAAGTTCCTGAGAAAAAATTTCTAACATCACTGAGACATCGCTGAAGTTCTACCACTTTTTCCACAAACTATGTAAACAAAATCATGAGCTGAAATGATGTTTGTAATTCTCCATGTCACAGACAGCTGTTCAGCCGTGCACTTGCTAAAGACAGGATTCCAAGCACATGATAACTGAAAAAAAAAAAAAAACCAAACCAAAAAAACAACAACTAAAAACTTCTGTGCATTTTTGAGGGAAAAAATGTTTGTGGAAAAAGGGCTAAAAATAATTGCCAGGAAAATGGGCCCATTCAGTCCTTGCAAAGTGAAAACATTTGGGGTATTTTGCACAAAACCATCTTCCCACTTCCTCTGCCAAGGGTTGGTGCAGGTGCAGAGGGATTTGTCTGGGAAGGGGTGACTCATGTTCCCCTCGGGAAAACGAGGAGATCCAGGCCCTTGCCCTGCAGGAGGGTGGGATGTCAAGGTCAGACCCTGTGCAGATGGTGGAACACGAGGCCATGGGTCCATGCCAGGCAGCTCTGCTCCCCCCTTGCCAGGGAGGGAAGGCTCCAGCCACACGTGCCACGTCCTGCCAACCTTTCCCTAAGCACCTTTACCTGCTCCATCATTATTTCAATGGGACATTCCCATTAGCTGGTACAAACCCTTGGGGAAAAGATGGCTTTGCAATTATCCCAGCACTGCAAGGCCAGGCTGGGAGCCAGGGATGATATTGCACAACTAGGATAAACATTCCTTCCTGAGGCTTCCCGGAGCCTGTCTGCCATGGGCAGAGGGTTTGCAGAGCTCCTACACTCCATACCTTGCAAAAAAGACCCTGGAAGAGAGATTATGTTTTCACATTGTTTCCCAAATTACTTTAAATGTCAACTTAAAAGGCTTTTAAGGTTTTTATTCCAAACGGAAGTATTAACTGGAACTGCCAGGGGCAGTTAGCTTGAGAAAAGCAATACCGTGCATCTAAAGCAGGGCAGAAATTTTTATGACCCAAATTCTTCATTTATTATACACAGATGGTGGGAGAAGGCTGCTGTCCCCACTGCCCAGCAATGAAACAGGCCTGACCATGCCCTTCTACAGGAAAATGGTGCCTTTTTTACTGTGAAATGATGTTCCCCTCCTCATTCCTTCTACGTGGGGTGACATGAGGTATTCACAAGACCGAGCCTCATGTGTAGGGCTGGTGAAAGTCAGAGGACTGTGCAAGAACCCCTTGAAACTTGGGATGAAAATACACCTCTGGGGTGTCAGCTGGAGCCCTCAGCCCCAGTAGAAAGGGCAGCAACATGAGATGAAGGAGTTGGCCATGGAGAGGAAGATAAGAAACACTTTTATTCCTCTACTGTGCTGTGCTGAGAAAGAATCTCTGCCTCTGATGAGGAGCCAAAATGGCTCAATCTTGGACTGATCAATGAATCACTGAGTCAATGGATCAATCAGAGCTTGCTCCTGGGAGGGAGAAAGAGTGTGTTTATGGGGTTCATTCTTCTGACACCACCTCATCAAAAATAGCTTTCCATACCTGAACACTGTTAGAGTTTTGTTTTACTCACAGTTGCTACAGTGAAAACAGGTGAGCAAACCCCTCTGTGCAATGCAGCTGATGTGTTGCTGCAGCAAGTGCAGCACAAGTCACCCAAGTGCAAAACTCATGGACTTGGACCATGAAGCAGCATAAATTATGCCAGTGGGAAATAATACTTGGAATCTGCCATTATCCATCCTGTGGAAGAAGCAGAAGCCCCAGATGTAATGGGCTACTTAGTTGGAAGAAGATTTGTGCTTGAGCACAGATCTACTCCTGCTTTTATGACACAGGCAGTGAGCAAGGCCCATCTGAGGAGCATCTTGGTGTTATGGTCATCAGCTCTGTCTGGGTCCAGTCACTAAAGCTTTAGGGAAAGGCAAAAAAACCCCCAAAACCAGGAGTGAGATTGCACAAGGAACAGGAAAGGAGCTGTGGTGAGGAAATAATGCTCATCCCCTGCAAGAGCCAGGAAGTTCCAAAGCCTGTGGTTAATTTAATGTGCTGTAAGTGCTCTGTGACAAACATGGGCATCAGCTGTTCTTCTAATCCCTCTTGGAAATTCCAGACAGTCAGACACCCAACACATCATCCTGCAAGTTTTCATTTCCAATTCCAGGATTGTGCCTACTGGGGGTCACAAGAAGCTGTGGGCTCTTCATGCCCTGAGTTTGGTGAGGGATCCAGAGTCCCATGCTTCTATTTTCTTCTGATTTTCAGCCTAAGCATTGTTTACCAGCAACATATCAGCACTTTTCATGCTGTTGGTCCCTATTCAGTCCACAAAGATGGAGTATATCCTTCTTTCCCATCTTCTTATTTCCAAACCACTGCTGTCCAATTCAGGGAATGGTTCTGGCTTGTACTTGACCTTGAATTTGTGTGGCCAAGTGTCTGCCACTCCACAAAATCACTCTGGTTACCTCTCTGGTACTCCTCAGATTTGATAATATCACCCAGTGTTGTGTTACCTGCATTTTTCCCTCGGTCAACTCTTCAGGTGTTAAGTCAGTCCCCCGGGAACAAAGAACATTTTCCTTTGACCTGTTACTCTGTTGGATGTTCAGGCTGTTGCTCATGTAACTTTGTGCCCAGATTCCCACTCTCCTTTTGTTCAAACCCAATATTAAATTGCAGATTTGGCACATCAGTTCCCCTTGTCTGAGAAGTCATTTATCTCAATGAATATCTATGATTACATATTACATTAGAGCAGCACAATCTGCCCTTAACAAAACCAGGTGGGATTTTCTTCATCTCCCGTGCTCCCACTCCCCCCTTGCATCAAGCTCAACTCTCAGCCTCTCCATAAAAATGAGGTCAGCTCATGGGCTTGTGGTAGCCACGAGCATCCTGCCCTCCTTACCTCACTTGTGTGAAATTAGGCAGTAGTTTTTCCTTCTCCAGTCCCAGGACAGTGGCTTTCAGTTGACAGATTCATTATCCTTCCCTGCTACTGGAGCTGCAGTTTCATGTGCTGCTGCTTTTTATACCTCCAGTGTTGCCCATTCCCTCAGACACCGGTTATTGCTGGGTTCAATTTGGGGGTAAGCAGGCCAAATTCTCCAGCCTGCATTATACAGGTCACAGTGGATGATCTAATGATCCCCTTGGCCTCAGGGACTCCAAATGTTAAAAGCATTATATGGCACATCCTTTAAAAAGCTGGATATTTTTGGCACTGTCCCCTTCCTCACTGTGATCTTATCAGCCCTCGCGAGCTGAACGCTGTGGAAATTTATTGGCTCCTTACCATGAGTGGAGGGCACCAAAAAATGCTCTGGGGAGTGTTGCAGATGATTCATTTGTGGGAAATTTTCCTCCCCAAGCTGTACTGAGGCATCGTTTCTGTGCAGGATGTGGGAGAGAGGAGGAGCACCAGGCAAAGAGAGCAGGAGCCAAGCTCAGAATGGACAAAAGAAGGTGTTTCCCCTGTAATGGGTAAGGAGCCAGTGGAAGTGTTTGCCAAGGGGAACTACAGGTGGGAAAAGTTTACCTGCAGCCCCAGGGAGATTGGACAAGTACTGGGAGGAGAACTCCAGTGGGATCATTGGGTAGATGGGTGACATCAGGCTAAGGAAATTCTCTAAGCTGGAAGTAGTGGGATTTTGGGGGGAAAGCCCATACATCTGCATTGTGTCTTCTTCCTGCTGGAGACAGAGCCTGGACTGAATGGATCAGGTTCAGAACTTATGTAGGTTGGTGCTTAAAATGCTGCCTTGCAGCTGAGGTGGGGGCCCGAGACCACCTCAACCACATCCCCACAAAGAGTCCTACACCCTTGTGCAGAAGATGAAGGTCTGTTCCTCTACCAACACATGAATGTGAAGGATATTTTTTTTGAAACTGTTAGACACCTTCCCAGAGCACCCACTGCTGGGCAGAGAAGCTGCCCACTGTAGAAAATCAGGGTAAACACCAGCACAGTGAGACAGAAAATGGGATTTTTTTTCCCAGGGGGAAACACAATAAACACTTTTATAGGTATATTTTTATTTTGCAAAGTTCAAATTAGAGGAGGAGGGCAGAAAACAATATAGGTTTTACAAAAACATGCTCTGAGGGCTGGTGACCCTCTGCTCTGGAGACAGACTGGGAGAGCTGGGGGGGGTTCACCTGGAGAGGAGCAGGATCCAGGGAGACTTGAGAGCCCCTTGCAGAGCCTAAAGGGGCTCCAGGAGAGCTGGAGAGGGGCTGGGGACAAGGGATGGAGGGACAGGACACAGGGAATGGCTTCCCACTGCCAGAGGGCAGGGACAGATGGGATATTGGGAAGGAATTCCTGGCCATGAGGGTGGTGAGGCCCTGGCACAGGGTGGGCAGAGAAGCTGTGGCTGCCTCTGGATCCCTGGAAGTGTCCAAGGTCAGGTTGGATGGGGCTTGGAGCCCCCTGGGCTGGTAGGAGGTGTCCCTGTCCATGGCAGGAGGTGGGATGAGATGGTCTTTGAAGATCCCTTCCAACCCAAGCCATTCCATGATTTTTTTGACTCCACAAGGAGAGGTCTTTTCCAGTGTTTGAAGTTCAGGCAAGAACATTTCCATTTAAACAAATTTTGAAAATAACTTTTCATTTAGGGAAACAGAAAAGAAAAATAAAAAACAAAAAGGTAATTTTTATGTTGTTTTTTATTTTTTCACTAGCTCTACTGATCTAATTCCAGGCTGGATAATTGTATTCTGACTGATTATTGCAGGACTGGAGCTCCAGTCGGGTAGAACATTCTTTTCGTTGGAAAGCATTATGTGATGCTGGTTCCCATTAAGGAGGCAACCCCGAGTCTCCACTTTTCGTGCCCTGCTCTGCAAGAGAAGCATTTTCCAAAATCCATTGAAAGACATGCAGGAGAATGAGCTGGTCTGGCTTTTAATATTCATAAAAACTCTGAAAAAAAGGAGTGTTTTCTATGCTGGTTGCATTGTTATTTTACCTTGCACAGAGATTTTCCTAAACCCGTATTTCACAATGCTCATCATTTCCGAGCTGGGCAAAAATTTGACAAGTTTCCTTAAGTCAAAAGTGACTTCTTTATTATTCTTGACTTACATACATTTCCATTAATGGAAAAATGAAGTTTTAATTTAAAAAATACTGTACATCAATAGCTATATAAACATACAAGCACAGAGTTTTTGTTAATGGTATGTTCATAAATTGCTTTTTAAAGCTCGTGTGGCAAAAAATGATGAGTGTATTACAAAAAAGGATTTATTTTGTTTGTATTTTTCCATATTGGAAAAGGGAAAAAAAAAAAAAAAAAAGAAGTAAAACTAGGGAGGGGGTTTCTCATAAAAACAAAATATGTGTTTAAAAGTTTAGTTTGTTCCTTAAAGAGCAAACCATTCATGCATTTCATTTGTGCATTTCAAAGAAGTATGTTTTTGTTAAAATATCAGAAAAATGAAACCAAATTATTCCTAATCATAAGCAGAGTACAGGTCTGGATGCTCTGCATTACAGATTGATCTTAATGAGCAAATAATGGCTGTGAAGGACCACATCAGGCACCAAAGTGAGTAACCATTTGCAAAACTGCCTGTTAAATTTTTATTAACCCTTTATAAACTTCAAATATGATGTGTGACCAACATAACTCGGCTTTTCCTTCCATAAAGCTCAGTGCACTTTATGGGATGTGATCAGTGCCCTGGGGGAGGCTCAGCAAGTCAGCTCTTTCTGCTGGGAAATGAAAACCTTGCAGGTGAGAGGAACTTCATGGCAAATGGGATTATCTTCATGGCAGGTCCTCCAGAGTTATTCCAAGACCAGAGACCTTGAAATCACTTCAGGTATCACCTCTAGATCCAGGTTTTGCTGCCTCCCATTAAGCAGGTGTTGCTCTGCCAGCAAACAGGAGCATAATCCCACTGCAGTAAATCCCTGTGGTCTCAGTGGCAGAACATCAGAGAATCAGAGGATCAGAGAATGGTTTGGGTTGGACACGCCCAGGGATCCAGGGGCAGCCACAGCTTCTCTGCCCAACCTGTGCCACTCCCTGCCCGCCCTCACAGCCAGCAATTCCTTCCCAATATCCCATCTAACCCTGCCCTGTGTCAATGTGAAGCCATTCCCCCTTGTCCTGTCCCTCCATCCCTTGTCCCCAGTCCCTCTCCAGCTCTCCTGGAGCCCCTTTAGGCTCTGCCAGGGGCTCTCAGGTGTCCCTGGAGCCTTCTCCTCTCCAGGTGAGCACCCCCAGCTCTCCCAACGTGACTCCAGAGCAGAGGGGCTCCAGCCCTTGGAGCATCTCTGTGGCCCTGCAGTTAAATGCATTGTTGCAAATGATTAAATAGCTGGGGGATTGGGGTTATTGGCCACTCAGGATGCCTACAATACTCAAAAAGTACAACTCAAAACGGTTCCTCTTCTCCTCTGCCCCCCTGCCTGCCTGTGGTGGGGTTTTCCCTGTGTGTACATACCCACAGTGCCCTTTTGGGTGATGCCCAAGAGCCAGGCTTGCTTTGCCAGAGCTGCCTCCCCAGGCAGCACATCTCCAAGCACAGATGGTTTGTTTAATGCTCACACTTAAGGCAGCATTTGCAGAGAGGGTGTTTTTTCACTGGGACTGTTTGAAGGACTCCAGAGGTCCCCCGTGGTGGAGGCACAGGGAGTAGGTGGGTGCAGCAGCTTCCTAAATCCTCAAGGTCTACCTCAAAAAACAAGCTTATTTTCCTGCACAGGTACCACTTTTCCATACAGCAAACCCCACTGCCTGGAGAAGAGGCCAATTAACACAAAAATAGAGAAGACCACATGTTCTCCTTTGGCTTCCAAGAAAGCCCTTGTGATAGAGACCATTTTCTCGCCATCCCACTAATCTCAGAGGCCTTTCAGATGGGGTGCCAGCCTGGCAAGGACTCAGCACCATTCACCAAACAGCAGCAAGTTTTCTTGGAAAGCTCCATGTGCCGCTTTCCCTTCCTGCCCGTGGGTCCTCCTTCCACCCACCCTCGCTGCTGCACCTCCAGCCACCCTCCTCCCTCCATGCCCAGCCAGGAGATGCCACAATTTGCCAGCCCTGGCAGCAGGAGCTTTCGGAGCAGCCTCCCTCCCAGCTCCAGCTCACATCTGCAATTCCCAGAGCGATCCCCCGTCAGAACCAGGGCCCCCTTGGCACGAGGCATGTGAAGACATGGTTTCCTGCCTCGGAGAAATCCCCTCCCCAGAAACGAGAGCCTGTGGAGGAAAACACAGCTGCAAATGGCACTCGGAGCCCCGGGGAGGCTTTGGGAAGGAGCAGCACCCTGGGCTGGGAAGGTCCTCGCACTTTTCTGCAGCTATGTAAACAACAGCAAACTGCGCCTCTTGGCCGCGCTGGAGGCTGATGGCATAACAGGAAACTCTGGTGGATGAGTTTCTTTTTTTGGGAGCCACATGAAAGTTAACCAGACTTTCCCAAAACAGATGAAAGGTTCTGACCAGGAGCAGTCGGAGGATGAAGGAGAAGTCGGAAGGGTGGTTGTAATCCCGTCTAAGCCCAGGCACGGCCGTGCCAGCAGGTTCCTGCTGGGGAAAACAGGCTACTGCTCATCAGCTGCTCTGGGCAAACCCTTCTCCTCCAGCTCTTGTCCTCAGTGGGGGATGCAGCCCAAAGTGGGATGCCAGCAAGGAAAGGTTGGTCCGTGGGGGTGTTACCAGGATGAAGATGGCTCGATCCAGCCCTGGTGCTTTAGTTCCAAAGAAGCTGTGGAGCTGAGAAGCAGAGAAGTATTTGGGCTGCATGTGGGTTTTCTTTTATAAGCCAGGGATGTTTTATGGGGGCTCAAACCACATCCCCAAAGCAGCTGATTTGGCAAGACAAGGTGGTTCTGTTGTTAACTCCATTGATCCCCACCCTCCACAGAAGACATCAATACCTGCTCAGCCCCGAGCAGGCTGGTGGCTCCCAGGTCCCCTCTTGGACTGGTTAGAGAATCAACGAGGGGAAAAAAAAAACCAACAAAACAAAAGAACTAAAAAATGAAAATAAAAAAGGGTTTTTCTTCAAAGCCAGAAGTGCCCAGCCAAGAGGCTTCCACACACAAGTGGCTTCTGAAACACGAACCAACCACAGAGGTCTCAGCCCTTCTCACAGCACAAGTGTGTGGGCTCGGCTGGAAACCCTGCTCCAGTGAGGGCTCTGCCTGCTGAACTCCAGCCAGCGAGCAGAGCAGCCCAGCACTAGGCCCTGGGAAGGAGGCACACTGGGTCTCCCAGGCCACTTCCCAGAGCCCCATGGCTTCATATGGGGTCAGGGTGGGCAGGGAAAGGGAAGGGCTGCCCCTGGGAAGGGAGCAGCCACCACAGCTGTGAGTGAGGACGCGCTCTCCAGCTGCAGAGACCCTTGGACCCAGGAAGTTTCCATGGGTCAGGACTTTGCAGGCTGCTCTGCAGTGTTTATTTGGGTTGGCTCCTGAGCTTCCCGGAGTGCATGTTTACTGGGGCGGACACTCCGGGCTGGAGATGTGCCTTGGATGTCTCTGTCCCAGAGGTGGCTCACCATTAGGAAGAAGGGGTCCCCGTGATGCATTCACATGTAATTGACGTTGATTGAAGTCTTAAACAAACCCAGCCACAGCCCTGGAAACTTTCTTTGGAGGAGCAGATCCCGTCTCCAAAGTGCAGCGTTCAGCAAGCCGAGGCAAAGTGTCTAGGCTGGGTTGTAAGACATGAGCTAACTGCCAGCTTCTATTTCCATCTGTGAATGCGACGGAGCCAAAATCAATAAATCATCATCATTGCCACCAAGAATTTGGTTTTATTGGATGATAATATATTTCCTACTGGTGAGACCATGTACCAGCAGCTGGAAGAGGAACAAATGACTATTTACATTGTAGAGCAGGGAAGACAGAGGAAAGAAATAAGTAAACATATCACATATGTTATATGGAGATTACTGCAGGGTTAGTCTCTGTTATGACATCTACCTCGGAGGGGAGGGGAAGAGGAAGGTGACTCATAAATGTCCCAGTACTGAGTTATTCCATCACTTCACTGCCCTGTATCTCGTGTGTACATGGATCCCTTCTTCTCCCCTCCTATGCAAACACAGCACATGGGCCAAGTGTGTAATTATAACAGATCTTTGGATGTAGCAGGGGCTTTGCTGAAAGGCAGATCTATTGGGACCCTCATGACAGCAGGGATAAGTGCATGATGTTCTCCTTTGGAATTCCAGCATGTGGGAGGATCGAAGCATTTCCTTTCAGGAGTCCCTCATTCTCACCCCACAGAGGTGGGTTACCCAGAGAGGTATTGCAAACAGCACAGGGGGCTGGTGGGACAGGTGCCACTGGAGTCTGCAGGGAGCATCTGTGCTCAGCCCTGTGCTCACCACGTGCTCTAGGTCTCCAGATTGTTCTTTCTTATCTGCCAGGTTTAGGTTTCTCTTGCTCATCTTGGGTCTGCAGGGTCCATGCTGCCTTCTTCCCCCAGGAAGGATATGTGGTGGGGGCAGCCAGCAAAGCTGCTGTTACAGAAACCATGCACTTTCCTGCTGAAATTGAGGGAGTTTCTATTCTGAAGTCTCCTTGGGAACAGGAAATGTTTGTTTGATGAAAATTGCTGTTCCAATCACCTCTCTGTTTTCTTTTCTTTTTTTTTTTCTTTTAATAGAAAACCTAATGTAAATATAATACAATGTGCAGCCAACACATCTCCAAGCTCAAAATGTATTATCCCTCCCTTTTACTGCAAAGGCCTTCCCAGGAGTCAACCCCATCCCCTCCAAGAGCAGCCCAGAGGCTCCTGAGCATCACCCCTGTGCCATGAGGAGGCCCGAGACTGACAGAGATGGGAGAAGTGGCGCTGGCTGCTCCATCCTTGCTGCATCAGGAAACTGTGCCATTTCCATTCCTGCCTCTCCTGCTTCTGACCATTAGGTCTTGGCCTCCTCAACGGGCTTTCATCACCCAATTAGAAACAGAGCAACCTCCCGCTACTTAGTTGTGTTTGGCAGGGCGAGCGCACACAGAGCAATAATCTATAGAGCTCTGCCTGGATCAGCACGTGCTCTGGAGGAGAGGTTTGGCAGCCTGGTCCTCCAACCATGTCCCCTCTTCTGCATTCAGCAGCTTCCACAGGTCACTGCTGACCGGCAGCTCCTCGGGTCCTTAAAAGCAGGAGCAACGCCCTTGTTCTTGCAGCGTGGCCGCCCCTCGCTCCCGTCTGCTCAGGGTTGTGGGAGGGCTCCCATCAGCCACATCCCACTGTTCTGCAGGAGAGCTCAGCTTTGGAAACCCCTCCTGGAAAAAGAGGGGCTGGGAAACGCTGCACATCCCACCGTGCGAGGTGCTGGGATGGGGGATCTCTAGGGAAGAAAAGGAACGAAGGTGCTGCTGTCGGAACGTCAGAGGTGCCCCCAGGAGTGACATCCCAAAGGTTGGTGCCCCAGCTTGTGGTTATCTGAGGTTTCTGCAGAGTTCCTCCAGCCCCAGCTGATGCTGCAGGATTGATGTGGTTCCCAGGGCACCCACTTACACCTGGAAAGGGACCTGAGCAGCTGGACCTGTCCAATGCACAGCCTGATTTGCCTTTTCACTGCTGGCACCAGCATAAGGTGGATCTGTCACCCTTTCCCAGTGAGGAGATGTGGCCAAGGAGGGTCAAGCAGAGCTGTCTGATGGGGAATTTCTACTTTGCACTGTGCTGTGGCCATAGAACACACCTAGGTATGTCTGTGGTGAGACCACTTGCTTCTCCCCAAACCCCTGGGTTTAGGTGGTTACTGTGGCCTGGCTCAGGGATGAAGATGCAGACAAATATGCATAGATCGAGAAAAGACAGCTGGGCTCTGCTCCTGCTCCCTGCAGTCCTTGGAACAAGTCAGTGCTGGCCACATCAGTCCCCAAAAGTACAGATCCTGAGGGGCAGAAGCCAGCTTGACCCTGAAGAGCTGCATCTTGTGTGACCCAGGGCCAGAGGAAGGCTATGGCTGTGCAGTGACAGGGAGAGAGGTCACTGGTGTTGTGCAACTCCACATCACCCACAGTCACCCCATCACACAGATTCCATGTCCAGTGCAATATCACCTCATGGTTTAAATCCAAAATCCAAAGCAAAGCAGTGGGGGTGGGCACAGGTTCCATCCCCACAGCAGGTGCACGGCTGAGCATGCTGATCTCCATCACACTGCCCTGCTTATTGGGGAAAAACAAAGCAGCAATTATAAAATCTTCTGGAGAAGGGAGATCACAAGGCTCCAGGGACCCTCTTTGCCTGAGGAGCTGTAAGAAGGCAGGCAGTAAAAAAAGCAGATCTGGGAATAACCTTTATTGAGGTGAAGCAGGTCATGGGGAACGGACCAGCTGCAACACCTGATGGGCACAAACACAGCCAGCACCTTGGGAGCATTCAAGAGCCCCTCTGCAAGGGGTTTTTGAAACTAAATTCTGCCTATTTGTGTTTTTAGGCACCTATCTCCTTTTTTGGAGCCCCATTCCCCCCAAAAGCAGCGTTTACATAGCTACTGGGCACAGGTGTACACACACACACACACACACACACACACACACACACACACATCATCTCTTGCAAGTGGTTTCTGACCCGTTGATGATTTCAGCTCGATTTGGCTGATGAGTAAAACTTTCAAAAAGAATTTGGCTTCTGGAAGTTTCTTGGAAATGGTTGGAGGAGAGGCATCTTATTTCTGGCCTTGGTGAGGGAAAGGCTCAGCCCTTAGGAGACACCAGAGAGTCCACACTGCCACTGCTCAGTTGGGCTCTGCCAGCTCTTCTCCCTTCCAGACCCACCTGACAGAGACAGCAGCGAGGGGGCAAGACAGGGGGAGGGAACGGCAGCATTGCATGTTAATGAAGTTGGGTAATAATAATTGTTTTATTTATAAGCATCCCCCACCCCTGTTGAATCGCTCGGGGCGCTGCACAACAACCACAAAAACAATTGCTCATTAATTAAAACCACACCAACCTCCCCGGGATTGCAAACAGATGGATAAACACATCATATGATATAATATCTCAGGAACTGGGAATGAGAAGGGACCACCTGTACCAGCCAGCTCGGGCAGGCAGAGATTTAACCTGGGCCTCCCTGGAGTCCTGACCACACAGCACTCACCAGGACCCCAACAAATACCTGCATTGATGTCCCACAGGCTGGAACACATCCCCACGAAAAAACAGGACAACATTATTCATGTCCTGAAGCTCTGCAGTAGCCTAGAAATGCCCAGAGATCTTGGAGGTGCAGTATCAGTTCCCAGCATAAAGACTAAATAAAACCCCTCTTCTTCCTGCCAGTTCTTCTGTCTGAGCTGGGATGGAAGGGAACGCCCCTGCTTCATCTCTGGGGAGCAGCACCATCCTCATCCTCAGTGCAGTCCCTCAGCCTGGCGCTGTCCACTCCATCCTGGAGCCTCTCTGGGGCTGCAGAGGGATTCAGGAGAAACCCAGAGGAGGTGCAGAGATGAACTGTTCGTTGTGGGGTCTGCTGGGTCCTGTAAGTGCTTGCAGCTTGGGACTGAGAGAAACACAACACAACACATGGACTTAACAAGTCCCTTCCCAGCCCTTCGGTGCCGCACGTGTTTTTCATCTGAGCATCTCCAGCAAGTCACAAGCATCACAGTTTACCTCCAGGCCACCTCCCCTAAATAAGGAGAGTTCCATTCAATCCACCCACCCCAACAAACACAGGAGACACCGAGCCGGGCTTGGTTCTTCGTGATTTAATCAACAAGGCAACGGTGGCATAAGAAAAGCAACTTAAAAATCCACCATCCCTAACACCCCTGGGCTCGATCTCTGTCACCTGAGCGCAGTGCCTCGTGGCAGCCAGGGCTGAGCTTTCCACCTGCCTTTCTTCACCACACCTTGTACACATTCAGGCCTTATCTGAGAGAACGTTCCTGCGGCCATGCCCCGCGGGGCAGGGGCTGTGAGTGGCTGCCAGTGTTTTTGGAAAGGTGAGAACGGGCTGAGCCGGCGCTCCTGACTCACGGAGGCAGCTGGACACTCTCCCCAGCCAGCTGGAGGGTGGGAACAGCTCGTCGCAGGATGGGGACGCAGGGTGTGGGCTGAGCATCACCCGAGGATCAGCCACATGTGGGGAGGAGGCTGCGGGGGCTGCAGCCCAGCTAGGGTTTTAGAGGAGGACAATTTGTTGGGACCCTCCAGCCCACCTTGGCAAAGCATGAGATTTGTCACCTCAAGGTGCCCAAGTAGGGAGTGAGCCAAGGAAAGACCCCAGCCTTGCACAGACCACAAGCACAGAGCTTTGAGCTCAGACTGGGGACACTTTAGCCCTGATTTATGCTGCATGAATTTAGACCTTTGCTCTTCTACAGCCCGTTCAACCCTTCCCACTCTTACATTAGTGTGTATTACTGAGCAAATGAACTTCATGAGTTGTTGAGAGAAATCCTGAGTGTGCCACCTTGGGCATCTCTGTTGACATCTTGGAGAAGAAAACTGAAACAGCACTGGGGATTAATTTGCAGGGAGAAGACGTTGTCTTCCCATCCTGCCAGCAATGGAAAGAGGAGGTGTTCCTTCCCTGCACCATTGCACAGGGCCTCCTTGTCCCCACCGTGGTTACTCAGGGTCTGCATGTCCCAACAGCCCACAGACACCAGTGGAACACTCTCAGGATGCTCCATGCTGACCAACACCTTTCACCCTGCAACCAAGGACACCTGGGAAATTCTTCATCTGGAAAAGCTCCTGTTAATGGGATTGACCTTTGTTCCACCTGGAGCCCTGTGGGAACACACCACATGCTTTGCCCCGGGGCCAGGGATTTCTCTTCCATCAAGCAAACGTAACCCTGCTCATGAATCCTGACCCACTGTGCCACATTATCACCAAATCTTGGTCCCCCTTTGCCTGGCACACGACATTGCATCCATGGCTGGGTGGTCCTTAGGACATTTATTTCAGGTGCCAGGAGGAAGAGTGATCCCTGCTCTGCAGAGCAGCACAGCCCTTGGCATTCGTCTTGCTCCACAATGCCGCGTCCTTCTTTGCATGGATCACCCTTGGAGAGGGACCAGATGTCCCCAGTTCCATTCAGAGTTCGTGGGAGACAAGGAGACCTGAGCTGTGGGAGGGCTGAAACAAGTCACACAAGCCAATATGCAGCCTGGTGGAGCTGCCAGGGATATATGCCTGAATAGCAGAGGTCAGAGTCTGGCCCAGGGTTATTAATTCTCATTCCTCCGATGACATACACGGCCCTGTGTGGCCACAGCACAGCTGGGGAGCTGCTGTCTTATCAGCTCTCACTCCTGGAAGGCTTCTCCAGCTCTTCTCCTCAAAGGCTGACTTTCTGACCCAATTCAAAGCCCCACGCAACCTCTGAGGAGCCAGTGGCCTATCTCAGGGCTGGATTTGTCCCCTCAGGAAATTACTGTGGGTCCTGACTGATCTCCAGCGGACCCATCCAAAAAAAGAATAATACAGCTTTTCTGCAGACAACTCTATCTTTGCTACATACCAATCCCATGACAAACCAGTTGGCACAGGAGCACAAGCACGAAAGCAATTTGGCTTCCCTCCTTCTGATGTTGACAGCTTTAAAGCCACTCTCTTTAAACTCACCTCCCGTAGGTGGTTCGGCAGCAGAGCCAAGGGCTGTGATTACACTTCCAGAATGTTTGTTAGCTGCAGGTCCCCAGGCACCGAGTTCTGGAAAATATTTTTCAAGCAGTGTCCTCAGGGTCAGAGGCAGGTTCTCTGGCTTGTTCCTGGCTGACTTCACACTGGGGTATGCATGCAGCAGCCAGGGTGTTTTTTAGGGCTCGGAGGCAGCCAGGCAGACCTGATAGTCTCTCTGGGTACCAGTCCACTTAGATCCCATCCCCAAACTGGGAGCATTGGCTCGGTCCCCACACGGACAGCTGGGAACAAAGCAATGGGAGAGACTCCCTGAGCCCATCAGATAAGGCGGACACGTCTTTCTGAACTTCACTGCTGAGAAAGCTCTGGTCTAACCCTGTCTTTCTGAACTTTGTTACTAAGAAAGCTCAGGTCTAGCCCTGTCTTTCTGAACTTCATTGCTAAAAAAGCCCTGGTCTAACCCTGTCTTTCTGAACTTCACTGCTAAAAAGCTCCAGTCTAACCCTGTCTTTTTGAACTTTGTTACTAAGAAAGCTCTGGTCTAACCCTGTCTTTCTGAACTTCACTGCTGAGAAAGCTCTGGTCTAACCCTGTCTTTCTGAACTTCATTGCTAAAAAAGCCCTGGTCTAACCCTGCTCGGCTGGTGATGACACTACACAGATTGGGAGTTGCTGGGCAGGAGATCCACAGCAGCAAAAGCAAGGTGGAAAGGTTTTGGGAAGAGTAGAGGGGGTAATAGAGGTGACATTTAATTGCAGCAAGTGAGAAACAGGATGAAACATCCTTCAGGTACCCACCAGCTCTGAGCTTGAGTCACTGGCCCAGACCATCCATCTCCTCACACAGGAAATTCTCCACCAAAGCAACCCCCAGCCGTGCCCCCCATCCTGCAGTGCACAACTTTGTTCCAGTTGGATGAAAATATACCCATGAAAGCAAATAGGATCTCAATCTTGTGCCATTTTAGGTCTAGTTTGAACACAGCTTTCCCTTCAGGGCATCTCTGCTCTTGGGTGAGATGTAGATTTGAAACTCAGGCTCAGAATAAGACTGGCCTGGGTTGGCTCATCCTCTCTTACAATCAGGGTGGTTTTGTACCTTTAGGGCATCATTATATTCCTGTCAAACTCAATCAGTGAAGTCTAACCTGTGCTTTAGTGCTGAAACCTTGTATTCCTATGGAAAAAAAAAACAAACAAACAAAAAACCAAAACAAACAAACAAAAACCCCAAACAAAAAACAAACAAACAAAAAAACCAAAACCAAAACTGAAATCCCCCAAGCAGATCCTTTAAAAAGACCCTCAAAGGGATTGTTAGTCTTAAAAAGAAGGGAAAGAGGTGAGGACATGGCAGAGTAGGAAGCAGCCAAGCAGATGCAGAGGTCTGTGGCCAGGACAAGGGGTTTTTCCATGACATTTAAGGGTGGCACACTCAAAACCAATAAAAAGAAACACTTTCTGCTCAGTCTGTGCAACCAAACTGTTCAATTCCCAGCCTTAAAACTAAACAGCGTCTGGCTTTACAAACACCACCCAAGGAGGCTCAGTGCTACCTCCCAAGCCTTAAGTCATATCACTGGTGACGCTGGAGAAGGGAATGAGAAAAAGGAAACAGGCTGACATCTCTGACCTGCTGAAATCAGTCAAAAGTGGCTCAGCTGAGAAGCAAATTTAAAGGGGAACAGCTCTGCACAAGCTGCATGCCCTTTCTGCTGTGCTGCCACAAGACCTCTGGACCTTCATTAAATGTGGATTAAAGAGGTCAACGTATCCCTTGTAATGGGTACAGGGCCAGGCACCAACCAAAGGAGCATCCATGCCATCTGAACCACCTCACTTATAAAATCCATGCAAGGAGTCCAAGCAGGCTGATGAAAAATGTGATGTTCAGTGGGATGCAATGATGGTCACACACTTGTGGCTATTTGGGATCAAATCCCTTGGCTCCTGCTTTGCAACACTGAGGCCCACATAGGGAAAAACCCAATGTCCCATTTCTCTCCTCTTCCAATTCCTACACAAACAAAATATTAGGAGGGATTTTTTGTACTCTTTTACTCTCTCAATTCTGTTCACATTGTTATGCAAAGAGGAGCAGAAACTCCTCAGCAAAACTGGAATTTGTTTGAACAAGAATGACATCACAAAGCATAACTTGTGCATTTTGCAGTCTGGGCTTACCAAAATCAGGTCTCTGGCTGCATATAATAAAGTTCTGAGTTTGCTTCTTATGCAAAATCAGCTCTGAGCAGAACCTGAGATGTCACACTTTGTGCTGGAGCACAAAGGAAATAGCTGGAAGAGGAAAAGTTATTGAGACTATAATTAGAATACCCAAAGCTAAAGGCAGAGGCTAACTCTGCCAGGCAAGACAGTTTTCTCACCCTAGAGGCACTCTGACCCAACTCCACAAGTCCCACACCGCTGGGTCACCTCCTCCAGTTATCCCATAATTGGAGGGGAGGGGGAATGGAACGGGATCTCCCAAGAGCCTTGGACACCTGGGGCTGCCTGGTCTGTGTGATTGGCACGTTCACACACACACAAAAGACTGTTTATAGGCAACCCGTGGTCTTCCCAAGATGCTAAGGTAGATCAACATGCAGTAACTCCAGACCCTCTATTCCCTCTTCACTCATTTTCCACCTGTGTGTTTATTGAGCAAAGAAGCTCCACAAAGAGTTTTGGGACTTTTATCTCCTGTCAGGGGATCCAGCAATCTGGTAGCTTGTAGGAGCCTGGAGCCCTCTGTCTCCATCCTCGAGTCCACCAGCACATGAAAAATACATCCAGGCTCTCCAGCAGCCACGTGAGCTCTTCCTCCTCACTGTAACTCACATTCAGAAGGGGTTTTTTTTTGTTCACAAACTTTCCTCTGGAGCCCTTTTCTTAAATGGGGACTGCTTGGAATATTCTTGACGTTTATTCATTGCATCTCTAATAACTATTAGTATTCAAGAGGTCACATTAAGAGCCTGGTGGGTTTCCAGCCACAATTACCCTCCTTTGTTTTACTTACTTGTCACAGGGCTGGTCTAGGGGGTTATGTTTGTTCTGCTGAAGGAAAGCTTTATGGCATGTTTCAGGGCTGACATTATGACACCAGTAGGCCAGACAATCTGTCGTTGGAAAGAATTTCTGCAAATCCCCAAAGTTTTTCTGCATTTCTATGCTGTCATCTAAAAAGCAGCATCTGCTCTGTGCAGCTGCCAAAAGAAGGTCATATTTTTATTTTTACCAATAAAAGGAAAGGACGAGCCTGTGGTTCAGGCACTGGACGAGCCTTTGGGCGGCCCAGGGTTTTGCTTCCCAATTCAGCCACAGCTTTGGGCAGTGGGCCCAGCTGGGGATGGGTACCTTTCCCCATTTGGAAAGCAAGGAATTGCTTTCTTTCCACCATTCACAGAATCATGAGATTGTAAGGGTTGGAAGGAACCTTAAAGGTCATCCAGATCCACCCCCTGCCATGGGCAGGGACACCTTCCACTAGACCAGGTTGCTCCAAACCCATCCACAGACCTTGAACACTTCCAGGGATGGGGGACCCACAATCTCTCTGGGCAATTGCTGCTGACCACTTTGCCAACATGGTTCCCCCACACCCCTCTGTGTCCTTAATGTCCTTTTCTAGGGCGGCTTCTGGGCAGGAGTTGCCTTACTTGATGTATGCATGGACAGAGAGGGTGGAAATGGTCCATCATCATAGACACCACCACTGGTCATGTATCTCTCCCACCCCTCATCTGGTCCTACTCCCTCTGCTTCCTCTGCATCTACCTGTTCCCAAGCTGCAGCATCTTTTTCCTTTTTCTTTTCTTTTTTTCCTTGCAATATCTGCCTGCCTCCTAAATGAAGTTTTCCCTCTTCGCTTGGCCTTGCCACAGCTCTGAAAACAAACAGCTCACATTAAAAACACTTCTAAGGGAGTGTTATTTTCATGCCATCTTTGCTAATGGCATCTCTGTTGGAAACTGTCAGTTGAATGCTGCCTGACACATCCCTGGCTGTCACACACGGAGGAGAGCCAGAAAACGGGAACCTTCTTTCCAAAGGAGATGAGATTTCAGTGGAAGTGTCGGTTTTTAACTCAAGTCTTCTCAAATATTACATTCACAAAAAAGAATTCACCAACAGCTGCACTTCTAAGAGACCAAGGGACTGATTACATCTGTCATGCGGATAATATATTGCCCTTTGAATGATAGGTGTGTACACGAACTTGCAGAGCATCCATGGCCAGTGGAGTGACTTCAAAGGTGGTGGTGGGTGGCTGTGGTGGTGGTGGGCTGGGCTGGAGGCAGAAGAGAGCCCGGGGCTCTCACTACCTCAGGTGTTTTCAATAAATCTCATGTACTTCACACAAAGATGCTTTAAAGCCCTTTGACAGCCGCAGCATTTTAACACCTATTTTCGATTACACAACAGCCACTATTTGTAAACAGGTTAAGAAAATGGTATAAGTGAGTTGCATTCATATTTTAAACAGAAAGTGCAGCACTTCAAATGCAAATAGGAGACATCCTGTCTACGAGGACGTTTAGCCAATTGCTTGATGCATGTGGTTTCAAAGATGGTTGACTTCCATCCAAAAGACACAGATGGGATGACTTAGACACAAACAGCTTTTAATTTACCACTTATGTTGTGTCTTTGCTTTACCTGCTGCTATTAGAGCAGTAAGGCTGCAAACACAGACCTAGAAAGAGCATTCCTGGTTAGAGCTCCTGGTTAGACATGTGAGGAAACTGCCCCCGAAATGGCCCTTCTGCACTGAAAGGCCACGATCTCCACAGTCAAAAAAACCCCCCAGTAATCAGAGCAGATGAAGTTCCCTGTGCAATTCCTTGTTTAATGTAAAACATGGTTCAAAGGTTCAGTTTCTTAACATCTAGAGACAGAGCTGTAGCTGAAATCCTCTGCAGGATTCATTGGGATATCCTCCTTCTGCTCTATTCCCTCAGAACAGTGGCACAGCTCTCTTGCAAAACCTATTAAGAAACATAGTGAAGTTTCACACCATTTAAGTATTAAGGCAGATGGGTAATTCATACTCGAGATATCCAGATACTCTGAGGGGTGATCCAAAGTCTGCTCAGCTCCACAGAAAAGGGACTCACAGAAACCTCTGTGAGCTCTGGGTTAAGCCCATCTACTGGAAAGGGCGAAGAAAAAGCCACTTTATTCAGTTGCACTAAAACAGACAAAATAGATAAAAATAAAATGTATGAGTTACCAGTCCACGGGTCTACAAGGGGCATAAGTTTCCATCGACCTCTTTGCCTCAGGGACATGAAATAATTGTGATTCTTATGTGCCAAAAAAGCCCTGTGTAAATATTGCTCATTGCTAAACAAAACAAAAGGTTGTTTGACCAAATCAGATGTGACAAAACAAAAAGAACACCACAAGGAAGTAAACATGTGAAGTCCACATTTTCTGAGGGACTCTTGAAAAATGCTCTAAATGAATAATTTGGAGCTTGGTTTTGTGCAGGTGCTAGGATGTTTTATACTCAGAATGCCTGGAATATTTTCTCCACTACAGGGAAATTAATAAATACTAGTACGTTTGAGTCTTTTGTGCCAATACTAACCATTAACTTTTGGCTTCATGCCACAACTGTCTACTTTGCAGTGGATTCTGCCACCAAGGGAAAGGTCATTACAGGCCTGTGCTTTCTTCTCCTTAGAGTGTTCCAAAATAATTAACAGAAGTTGTTCAGCAGATGGTTCCTTTTCTGTCAGCAAGTACCTACAGTTTAATGGGTTATGCTGGATTCCTCACCGACAGTGGGTGAGGCTGGAAGGAAAATTAAAATGCATGGTCTTTGATCCACCCACTTGAAATTAGTTCTTAGGGTTTTACATAATAGAAAATATAAAGGAGGTGGGAGAGGGGAAATGAAATCACTGCAAACCAAGAGATCAGCAGCACCCATGTAAAGCTGGGATTACGTGTGTGCATTGCTACACAGGCATGGCGTGGTAATTGTTTCAGCTGGGGATTGGAAGATTTACTAATTGCATGTTTTCCAGTGTCCTAGTCTGGAGATTCAGCAGGAAACCACAAGAAAAATAGAAGATGCCTGTGTTTGTAAACTGACAGTGATGATCCCTTCGTGCCCTCACAGCAGCCAGAGGCCCGAGCAGGAGAGGATGAGCAAGGAGCCAAGCTCTCCGCTGCAATCGGGGGGAAAAGCATCCCATCCTTGCCCCAGGAGTTTACATTGTCAGCAAACAAAGACTCGCCAGGAACTGGGATCACTAGCTTCATTTACAAAAGGAAAACCAAAACTCTCATCAAGAACTGAAGGGTTGCCTCCTCAAAAAGCTCAAAACGTTTTCCCTTTAGATAAAAGCACTGGGGTGTAGCCAGCTGCAAATTCCACCTCCCTGCGCTCCCAAGGGATCACTCTCACCTGAGCTCGGCTGTGTAGTCCAGACCCCTCTGCTTCATCCAGAAGAGGGTCTGAGTCACCCCACAGGGACTGTGCCTCTCCATCTCCCCCAAGACATCACACTGACAGAAACACTCCAACTTCCATGGAAAAGCAATAAAAATTAGCCCATCCTAATTATTATTGTTGTCACTTCTTCCTTTCTTAGCTCCACTGCCACGGGAACGTTCAATGTCACAAGCCAGCACCCCAGTTCTGTGCATTTGCTGCCCGTGCTGTCACAAAAGAGACTTTCAAGGAGGTTTGTCAGGAGGTCTAGGAGGTACCTGTGTCTTTTGACTGCTTCCTCCAAGCATGGGAGAGAGCACAAACCCCAGCACCATGTGCAGTGAAGGAGAACATCTGGGACCTGTACAAAGCTCCTTGATACTGAAAGGGAAGTGGCAAGTGGCATGAGAGCAGGAGAAAGGACTAAAAGGGCTGGTCCAAATGAGTTTGGGACCCATCTAGAAGTGCACTGGTGGTGTGACATGGTGAAATCCACGTGCTGGCACAGACACTTACCCAGGAGCTTTCTAGGTGGGAATTCCAGCAGACAGAGGTGATGTTACAGAGGCAGGAAGAGCTTGTACAGAGTTGTAGCTCCACTGGTGGACAGAAGAAACCACATCTTCAAGGAGTGCTGCAGAAATCAGCAGGAAGTGCTACCTGGAGGAATTCGAAGGGACAGATGCTCCAGAGCTGCAGTAAGAGGAGGAAATGGTGTGTGATGCGGAGAGATGAGGTGAGAAGTACCAAGGAAAGGAGGGAGATACAGAGCTGGGAGAGGACAGGGGCACAACAGCACAGTGGGCAATGTTGCAAGAGGAGGACGTGTGGACTGTGCTGATGGTGGGCTCAGAATGGGTTTTTTGGAGGATTTGACAAGTCCAACACGTGGCCAAGCTTCAGGCTTGGCTCCCTGTGATGGGCAGGGAATAAGACGAGAAGCAAGTCCTGCTGGGAAGGTTGTATTCTTAGAATCATATAATAGTTTGGGTTAAAAAAGACTTTTAATGGTCATCTGGTCCATCCCTCTGCAGTAAGCAAGGACATCTTCAACTAGGTCAGTTTGCTCAGAGCCTCAACCAACCAGACCATGAACACTTCCAGGGATGGGGCATCCACCACATCTCTGGGTTCCGTTGCCGCCACCCCATTGTAAATAATTTCTTCCTTAGTTCTAATATTCCTGTATTCTCAATATACATATTTTAAAGTAGGGGAACTCTGCTCACACTGGCTATGCTTTAAACACGCAAAGACTTCGCTGCTGCCTGAATGACTATAATGGGACTGGGGATTGCAGAAAACCAAGGAAATCTAGAGGGACATTTGGGATTTTTGCACTGAGGACCCACTTAACTAATGAGCATGTCTTTCACATTGTCCTCCGTAGCTAAAATTTGAAGACAATTCTTTTCTTTTGTTTCTGGGAGAAAAAAAAATGTCCCTCAGGGGGCTGTGGTATTCGTAAAAAAGAAAAAATCATGATTAAAAAAGGCTTTTTACAGAAAAAGTAAAACTAATTTAACTCTTGTGTTCATCCATTCAGAGAATAAAATATTGGGAATGATTCTGAGTTTAGTGAAGCTGCATAAATGAACACAAGATTTCATTCAGAATAAAAGGAAGAAGTAGTCACACCTATGTATAATTTGATGGAGCTAAGAACAGTGAGACCAGAGTTAATAATCAACGCAGGGCAGAAAATACAGGCAAATCAAATCATCTCTGGCAGCAGGGCTTGGAATAATCTGAATAAATGCCCTTTTTAGACCATTCACTGCCTACAAGAGGCACTGCAAGCAGGAGGCCATCGTGTACTCGGTCCCAAGCATGTCCTGGGCTCTCCACACTCCCAAGGGGCTCTTGTCTCCATTGCTTTCTCCTCCCAACGCACATGAGCTGTTTCTTCTCAAAACCAGCTCACGCTTGAGGGAAAAGGGACTCCTAACATGGCAAACGTCCCTGCTCCTGCCTGAACCCAGAGCTTGTGCTGCTCAGGGCACAGATCTCTAGGGCTGGAGAGGAAGGAACGAGCCATGAGGTTCCATATGAAGTCAGAGCCACTAGAGGGAGTCGATGTGTTTGCGTGGTTCACACATCCATTCATCTCTTTCTCACTCTCCCCTTGGAGGAGAACGGGACCAGAAAGAGAGGCAAACACACTGCTCAGCTCCCACTGGTGAAGGCTGCAGTAGCTCCACTGACCTCAGTGCTTCCAGTGAGTGGGGCTGCTCAGGGTTCCCAGCAGTGGAACTCAGCAGAACATGGGCTGTTGGAGTCGCCAGGAATATTTATGTAAGCCTCGAGATCCCCCCCAGGACAAGCTAGGCCAAAAATGAGAGGCCAAAAAGAGTTGGATGGTGGAGATGATGGAAAGATTATTCACACCTACGGGGAAACACTGGAGGGATCGAGTCTGTTTGGTTCAGAGAGGAAAAGGCTGAAGGAAGGGACAGGGCGATGGACTTCTTGTAAAGAAGTTGTTTCAAAAACCTCACTTGCTCTCCATGGCCAGTGTGGGAGGAAGGGCTGATGGTTCACACCCTCCATCTCAGAATCCAGACTCACCCTTGTGTCACTGCAGAAAGCTGAGGCAGGAAACCCCTTGAGATCCCTCAGCCCTGCACCTCCATCAGTTGATGCACCACAGCCAGAAGACCAGGAAGTGTGTACCAGAGGTGGAGGTGTGCAGCTGACCAGGATCATCCATGGGAAGTCCCTTTAGGAATGACCACTGTGATTAGCAAAGAGGCAGGAGTGTCCTTTGGCATATGGAACTCACTGAGAGCCACAGGGCCAGTTGGCCATTCCTTCCTCTCTGCTCCATGGCAGCCAAATTCCATCCTCTCCCAAGGGGGACCACACACCATGTTGTCCAGCAGTGCTTCCCAACCAGTGACCTCCTCTGCAGGGAGGAGTTGCTCTGCCTTTTCATTGCCACCATGGGACTGACACTGAATCATGGAATCTCCTGAGCTGGAAGGGATATCCAAGGATCATCCAGTTCAACCTCTGGCCCTGCCCAGGGCACCCCAACAATCCCACCCTGTCCCTGAGAGGATCATCATGAAGGGAGGTTGTAGCCAGGTGGGGGTTGGGTTCTCCTCCGAAGCTCTGCCAGGGGAAATTTAGGTTGGATATTAGAAAGAAATTCTTTCCAGAGAGAGTGACCAGACATTGGAGTGGCCTGCCCAGAGAGGGGGTGGATTCACCATCCCTGGAGGTTTTTAAACTGAGGTTGGACATGGCACTGAGTGTCATGATCTGGTAAAGGGACTGGTGTTGGATCAAGGGATGGACTCAATGACCTCAGAGGTCTTTTCCAACCCGATCAATTCTATGATTCTATGATCCAAGCACTCCTGGAACTCTGGCAGCCCTGGGGCCATGCCCACTGCCCTGAGGAGCCTGTTCAGTGCCCACCACCCTCTGGGGGAAGAACTTCTTCCTACTACCCAACCTCATCTCTGTAAATGGGCTTTAAAAAGCAAGTTTCACAGTTCAAGCAAGACTACTGAGACTGCAGAGGCAGAGGACCCTTCCTTATATTCCAACCTGGGATATCAGCCCATCAGTGTCCTCTGCAGCTTGTCTGCAATAGATGATGACCAAAAGGTGGTGGCTGAAAGCTGCTTTTACAAGCACCCAAAAAAGGATCTGGAAGCAGGGCTGTGCCTTTTCTTACTATAAATAATAAGTAATATAATTGTTCTGGTTTTAAAAAGGTAACTCAAGACACTCAGGGAAGAGATGTCAGAAATATCCTGACAAATGAGGTTTTCATCAGAAAATGATGATTCCAAACTGAAGCTTCTGGAGGAAAGTACTGGTTTCAACCAAATCTTTACCTTGGGAAAAGTTGGTTGGGTCTAACTCATTATTTCTCATGTGTTCAAGGCTGTCCTGAAAACCCCTTCAGAGGGACTCAAGGAAGTGCTCTTTGCCTGACATCTGGGGTTACATCTACTGCTCCCCTTGTCAAAGTTCAGCTGATGTGCAGTGAGTCTCAGTAATGTAAATGTGCACCCAAGCTCCTCCAAAAAAACCTGGAAGTCTCCTTGCAAGCCACGTCCTAGGCCCCTTTTTAGACATGTAATAATCAAGATGGGCAAAATACAACCAGTAAAGCAGAGTTAATAAAAAATAGGAAACTTAAATTGCAATAAACTTCCTTTTTCTCTCTTTTGTCTTTTTGTTCATTGAACATGTTATCAAAACTCGGTCTCACAAACCCTTCAACACCACAGCAGCAGCATCTGTCTGTTCCCACCAGTGGTCATCTGTAACCACACTGTAGCTGGACCAACATATTTGATTTCAAGTGGTACAGGACCCACCACACTGAGCTTTACAGCCCTGAATGGTCATTCTAGCTTTAGCACAAATAAGTAAACCTGAAATGCAAATTTACCCATTTTCCTCAGAGAGATCTGTGCTTCCAGTTTGCTTAAGGAGGTTTTCTTTTGAGAGCCCTTTATCTCTCTATCTGAGAGCTTCCGTGCTCGCCGGGATGCTGGCACGACAGAGTGGCTGCACTTGAGTTCCCCAAATAAAGTACTGACAAATTTATTGTCTGCAATAATATTTTCCTACCTCTGTGAGGTGGGTTGAACCTATTCCACTTTCCCCTTAGTAAAAAACAACACTGATGGCAGTAATTTATGCTTTGGTCAAGGCCAAGAGGACTAATTAGAGCATATTAAGCTGAACTGTGCAGGCAGCTCCTGCTCTTCTCCCAGGTACAGATCCCACATGCCATAGGAATCCTCCTGTCCGTGCTCATGAGTGGCTGTTCACAGGCTGGAAAGAGCATTTTGTTAACAGATATTTGTGCGGTTCCTTAGTAGGGACTTCCACTGTTTCCGAGATTCCTTAATCATTTCCCTAACAACCACGGATAACAAACGCGACCTTCCCATGAAAAATGAGGCTGGGTCTATAAACATGTTATTAAGAATAAATGAAGCTTTTAGTAGAAGGGGTTAGTTGGGGGTCTTTGCCAGGCTGTTAGCCCCTGGAAACTTGAATGTAAATAGAAAACAATTAAAACTGGAGCCCCAAAGGATGCTGTGCTCAGGCGGGGAGGCTGTAATTAGGTTTCTGCTGCCGTTAATCGCTTCTAAAGTGAGTGATCATAAATTACAAATGAGTACAGGGTCCTCCTAGAGCTGCCTTGGGAAACGGAGAGAGGAAAAGGAGAGGAGAGGAAAAGGAGAGGAGAGGAGAGGAGAGGAGAGGAG